>VVHJ01013378.1:32018-49831 GCA_015107715.1 Tylochromis polylepis | reverse complement strand
ATTATAAGTTTTTTTTTTTTTTTTTTTTTTAATTTCCATTGATGGTTGAACCTGTTGGTTTACAATGTTCAGTGCACATGGGTAAAACCAAAGCAATACGTTTCAATTTAAGAAGTTCATCACATCCAAATGTGTGCTATAATTACCAATAAGCTGTGAATTGTAATTTTTAAATAAAGAATGTTTAAATATGACATTTTCTCCTTTTGTTGTCTGGATTGGTGTGAGATAACATTGTTTGCAATGCAGGAACAGAATCAATTTTGTCCTTTAGGTGTCAGCAGAAGAACGCGTTTGCCGTCAGCAGCGCAGGTCCCAGACCAGTAATGCCTGGCGGCTGCTATAAGCAGAGGATTGAACGTGTAGAAATCATATTTCTAATATGAATAAGATGGCTTTAATCTCATAGAAATAAGCAGTGTTTTCTCAGCAACATTGCTGCCCATGTTAGACCTCAGCAACATTGCTGCCCATGTTAGACCTTGGGTATTCCTGATGTCTGGGTTGGGTAAAAACAGGGAAAACGTCGCAACCTTAATTACAGCTTTAGTTATTTCAAGGGTCTATATGTACTGCCCTGAGGCATGCTGTAAAACCGCATAACTACAGAGCAGCTGTGAGTTAATTGTAAGCCATTATTTTGTACTTTATTTTATGTTCAATCCCAGGACTTTCTCCTGTCATGTGAGGACAAGGTTGTTTTAAGTCCTACAGAAAGCAGTAAAAAAATTAACCCATCACAAGAAAAAAAGAATTCACCTTTTAACAAGCAGAATTACACATTTTGCAGTTTTTTGGTTGTTTTTTTTTTTTTTCACCATCTCTGGCAATAATCTGAGCTCACGCATTGTCTTCCAGGAGCTAGCCTTCGAGATGTCTTTATGCAAGCTTAAAGGTCATTAAAAAGGAAAAAAAAAAATACCAGAGTCTAAAATGCTTTTCAACTGTGTGGTTTGTAGGGGAATAAAAAGACGGCATACAGTGAAATAGGATTTAAGAGGCACTGGTTTTTATCTAAACTTTAATAGTCATTGTATTTACCATATTTAACATTTATAAAATGTGTTCTAACAGAAGAAATAATCACAAGATCACATGTATATACAAAATGTAAGCGTTCCTTGTTACTGCAGGGATAGTCCATTTCCATTTCTGTCAGATATAGGATGAAATTTCTCCTTTTGAATTCTTGACAGCTGCTTGCATCACCTTGCACTTATATTTTTCTCTGAGGCCTCAGCTAAAAAAATAAAATAAAATGAGCAGGAAAATGGCAGATATTCAAAACCTAACATCTGTAGCTAGTGAGATTACATTAATTTTTATGGGTAATGTAATAAGCACACACAGGCTGATTGGTAGTTTAAGCTTTTGAAAACATAGGTAGGTCCCAGGAACTGTTTGAGAAGGGAGCTTGGGGTAGGAATCCCAGGAATGTGAGCTACATGTTAAGAAGGGAAGTTGTCCCGTCTGCTACAGCACAGACCTGCCGCCCACTGTGCGGTCATGTGGCACCTCACACAGGCTGCTGCTGCTGCTGTAAAGTTATCTCTGTTTTTTGATGAATGCAGAATTATCTGAAGTTGTGTTTTGCAGTGAACCTAAACACACCGTCTTCAGGATTAAAAAAAGCCTTTCCACATCCACTCCAGGTTTTTCTGTTTAAACAAAACTCTACAGCGATAAAGCAGCCCTGTATTCATCTCAACACACCAACCCCTGCGTGACTTCTCTGAGGATAGCTACAATTATTGATGACAGAGGAGAAGATTGTTATGCATAGCCTGTACAGGATGCCATCAGAGACTCAGATTGGGAACCTTTTGAAAATGTCAAACTGACACATGATTATGAATATTAAACAGCCATGTATAGCCCATGATTACTTGAAAGGAGGAGAGGATTTGGCAGATGGAGACTGGAATCTCACTGTGAGCCAAAGTGATGTATGGCAATATTGCGGCAACAGAATACACCAATCAAATTAACGGGAAAAATGATGTTGTCATTTGTTAACATGAAATTCTGTATCGTGTAACGTATTCATGCATTTCTCAGACACTGGAGTGCCTGCCACCTTCTGTGCAGAACGAATTTGGTTCACACTCTGCACCAGTGCATTGTGTGATACCTATTTTGACACGTGTAAGTCCAAACTACAGCTTGAGAGCACACATCTGCAAAAACCTCACTCAAGATGAAAGGTGCTTGTGATATAAAACATGCAGTCCCATGTCACTGATCTGGATTAGCATATACGCTGACCTTTCTAAAATTCTGTAGAGGTTTGTACTAGCAAAGCATATAAAAACTTGTATCAGTCCTGAATAATTCTCTCTTTCGGGTGTAACAGAATGCAGTTAATTTGCAAAAGAAAATAATGAGGAGCTCACAGCTAGTCTTTACTGGCTACTTGGGTAACCTCATGTACTGCCCCCTCTACTCTTCTGCAGGAACTTATGCAAAACAAAAATCTAATCCCCTGGTTGTTTTCTGCTCTTATTATAATGAACTAAAAGCAAATTCCAGCCTTCAGGGTTTGCTAAAGTAAACGAAACCCAGATTTTTTTGTCACAAGACAAAAAAATGTGAGCAGCATCTGCCGTCTTACTACTGCAAGTATTTCAAGAAAGCTCTGAATATTTCTGTTCAAAATCACTCTCAAGCTCCCATTTAACCATTAAAAACAAAGCACAGACACATGGCCAAACAGATGAAACAGCTGACTATGATGTGGCTGACAGCACAGGACCCCATTCTGGTTGTGTTGGTCCCACTAGTTCCCTGAAACAAAAATCCATATCAGCAATGTTTCCGAGGTTGTCCATCCCATCTACCATAAACAATTATCTAGTTTAGGTTATATGATATAACCTAGACAATTCTGTTGTAAGTTCCAGTTTCTTATTTGAAAAGGATGGTGCAAGAAAGAGCCTTAAATCAAATATGTATTTCTAAGTGGCTATGGGAAGTCTGGTAAGTTCCTGAAGTGGAAAAAAAGAGTACAATTGTGAATCACTTTATATTTCCCTTTGCTTGTGCTCTTAAAATGTGTGTTGTCCTCGTTCTGTCCTTTTTTACATAAACCAATAAGAATATATATCTGGCTCTGCCACAATGCCTGTTTATGTTGCTGCCACATCTGCATCTCCAGAGGTGGCTTCAGCTGATAAAACCTTACCACTGCAGTAATACTCTTCCAGCTTTTTGATTATAATCCCTCCTTTTTTCATGGATCAGCTCAGCTGAGCTGTGTCAGTCTAATGTGCTCAGTCATGTGTGCAAAATGTTAAAGTGCGCATGCAAACACACACACACACACACACACACACACACACACTGATGCTGGGTCCCCACTGTAAATAGCTGCTGCACTTTTACAGTAGTTCTGAAGGAGATGAGTTGGCAAAAAAAAAAAAAATTATCTTATTGCTTATGTCAGCTTTAAGTAAGGATACTAACCAAGATGAAGAGTGGATGGTGGGCAGAAATGAGTCGAATAGGAGGAATACTCAAAGTACAACCGTGTCATAAGTGAAAACATAACCCAATCTTCATCCATAAGCAAAGCATGTTTGTGTTATCTCAGACATCTTAAAGGAAATGATGGATATAATAGTCACAATGCATTCAGTCCGTTTTTGTTACCTGGATGAAAGTATCAATGTCTGGCAGTCTATCATATCTGCAGATTGTAAGTGTACAGCAATTGCTACAATCGTGATCGCTATATTTTCATATAAAAATCGTCTCTAAAATGTATAAATAACCAAAATTAATATTACATAAGATATATATTAACTAAGTATAAGCAACAACCATCGAAACAGAACCTTTAGAACTTTCTCATTTTTATGTTGGACTTTATGTACAGGTACAATGCTACTCTCTAACACCTTAACCACAAACCAGACAAAGTGTATCATGTGGAAAGATGCTGCTAGATCTTCTAAGCCAAGGTCATATATTTCAGCCTAAATGTTCCCTTCATACTTTGGATGGTGAATAAGGTATGCTTACTGAATTATTGTCATCTTGTATACAATATAGAACATATAATAGCATCGCTTTAAATAATTACATAATATATTGTGTAGATGACTTGATATGGTACACTGTGTTCTCCTCGAAGTAAGAGAAACAGTTTCAAGAGACATACATGGAGGGATACAGACAGAAAAAAAAATCTGAAATGCTAGCTGAATAAATAAATCATATTTTTTTCTTTTTTTTTTGGAATATAAACTGGATCAAGGTGACATGCAGTCCTCCTCTTGTTCCCTCGTAGCGATCATGTACCAAAAAATTGGTCCTGAAATCACAAAGTGTCTGGAATCACAACGTGAAGCGGGGCGATGTTGAGTGGGATCCCATCCAGAGACAGAGAGAGAGACAGAGCAAAAAAAGAAGAAAAAAAGAATACGAGAAAAAGCCGTGTCCGATTTGTGCCTACATACTGTACGTACAAGTGGTTTGTTAGCAGCACAAGTTTGGTGTTTGACTTTGGCTGTAGCTTTTCACTGGTGACAGCAAAGGAGTGACGGAAATGCCAAGGGTCTGTTATTGGTCTCAACACAGACAGCTCTTATCTTCTGTTGTCACCAAGACTGGAAACAATGGTTGGCTTTAGCAAGCGAAGTCCTCAAACACCCCGTGGTGTCCAGCATGGTGGTGGTGAGGATGAGGATGGGGGTGAGGGTGAGGGACGTGGTGGTTGGGGAGAATCGTGTTGGCATAGGCGCCCTCTGGGTGACTCCGTGGCATGTCATTGGGCTCCTGTTGAAAGTAAAGCAAAGGAGATCAGTATGTATATTTATCATTACATATATTATACTTGCCTTTAGTCAAATAAAAAAGATCATAAGATTCGCTTTTGTCTGATCTAAGGGTGCCATGGTTACCCACCTTCTTGTTTCATTCTTGTTAGTTTTTCTTAGTCTAATCAAAAAAGGACAGGTTTAGGTTAAAGGGGTTTTATGATGCTCATTTCCACCTCCATAATTGTTTTTGCTATACTTTGTACTGGGGCCTTGATGCAGTCCTTCATTTCATCCTCTGTCTGAAACAAGCTGTTTTACCTCCTCTTCCTTCAAAAGCCATTCTCTCTTTAACCAAACTTTCTTCTTATGTGCTGCCTCTCGCAACCATGAGGTTTCAACAGCCAGACTTGTGTCCCTGAGATGACCATATTAGGAATATCCCCTCTCACTGAAGCTTTAAAAGTAGGGGAAAAAAGGTACTGGTGGCTGCCAGTGCTACCCTCAGCCTCCTAGTAGATGCATTTATGGTATAAACTTGAAAATCCTAGGTTATTTTCAGAAAAGTTGATCTCTGACCTTGACCTTAATTTCAAAGTTACTGAAACTTGCACTCGCCCAAGATTTTTAGTAGACACACGTATGGCATCAATTTCAAAATCATATGTCGTCTCGTTCTGCAGTTATCACATTCACAAACTTGGGAGTCCACGCTGCCCATCTGCCTGTCCGCCTGGCAGGGGTGCTGACAATATCCCATCATCCTTTTACAGCTGAGGAGTAAAAACTGTCAGGAACTGGGTGTTAAGAGCAGTCTGAAGCCCAAGGTTATGGATCACAGGGATTGCTGGTGCATGATTAACATCAGCATCTCTTGCTGTAACAGTATAAATATTACAGAAAAAGGAAAGGAAAACATAATAGCTCCACTTTAAATTACTTTCAGAGCTGTATGAGAGAGACGGTTAATATCTCTGCGAGGCCAGCGTTGATTAATTTTTGGTAAGTTGTTTTATGGATTTTAATGTGGTGGCAGTTTTGCTTGTATTTATAACCGTTTCACAACTGCTTATACCACTGACCTCAACAGCGAAATATGATATTAGCCAACGTCTGACACCGTTTGTCATGGTTTTGGCATGCAGTGTGGACGTAAGACATAGTCACAGTCAGATAAGAAGCCCATTGTTCACACAGAAATGAACAACTTCCAAATAAAGTTGTGCAAGAGCTAATATGAACTCTGGGGGAGGATGTGCTTTGTGCAGCGGTTAGGACTAATTAGGAACATTACACTCTTTATTATTTTAGTAGTGGGGGAAAAAAAAATATTAATTTGCTTCTCCCTTACTCACTCTTTTGTTGTTTTCTAATGCAGTAACAGTGCTGCAGGGGAAGTTGTACACTCGGTATGAAACCAGTGTAAGCATCATTTGTTACATTGCACCATGTGCTGTACCTTTGCTTTCATTTCCTCTAGACCCACTGTTGCAACAGTGCTGGCCTGCTGCTTGTTCTTCTTCTCCTCTTTCTGCGGCCTCAGCAGACGCTGTAGCCGGTGCTTGATCACCTGGTTTCGCCGAGACCACAGCGGCAGGCAGGGTGAAAGAGATGAAGGAATGAGACAAGACACGCAGCGGTGTGAAGGGTTGATCTGACATGACGTCTGCATTACAATCCCTCCCTCTGATTTTGCTTTATTCATACATGTTTGGCAGTCAGCAGGCAGCTGGGTGTGAAACTTAAAGGGGATACAGATGAGACAGGAGTTCATTTCATGATCAGCGTTAGTACCATGTCCTCAGCACCGACCTGAGCGGATATTAGTTTCTCCTGCCTGGGAATCAAATAAAACTTCTCACATGCATAACAAGTGATAAGATTCGTACTGCAAGGCCTCTCCTTAGAATTTCAGGTGATTTTGTCTCAGAAGAACATACTGACATCCTCAGCGGTTACATTTGGAAATTAAAAAAAAAAAAGGATGACAATTAGAGGAAACAATGAAGCAGTAATGTGTTTTGTAAATAGTGACTGTTGGTTGGTTTCTGAAAATCAGCAGGACAATAACTGTTAATTATCGCTAATTATACCGCAGCTACTGCAGGTCTGGTTTCATATTGTGATTGGCTGATACGTGCGGACTTGCATGCACATTGTACCTCATAGATATAATCCAGTATTTCTAAGACTGTCAGGATGCTGGCTCCGATGAATAAACCCATCTGTCCACCAATGTCACCTGAAAAGAAAGGACTTAAGTAGTGAAGGAGAGGCCCAGCGGACACAATACCCAATCTGCTCCTATTTGCTGCTAATGATAATGAAAACTAAGCAGTTCTGCAATAAAAACACCTTTCACTCTGCTCCAGCAAGAGCATTTCATATTCAGAAAATAGAGGAAAAACGAGACAGAAATTACTTACCCAATAAACCTGCAACATCGTATGCCTTCTTCTGCTCAATCGTTTCGTAGTTCAGAGCTTCGAAGAAGATATCCAAGACCAGGAAGTTGTCTCTGGAAAAACAGTGTGAATACCATAAAGAACAGTGTAATTCACTGGTAGAAATACAACATAGTTTAAAAAAAAAGAGAAGAAAAAAATCAAGTCATCTTTATGCTCACTGTTAACTGCCAGGCCTTCAGCGCTTTACACAGATCTAACCAGTGCTTGCGAGATAATGAGGTGTTACAGGGTTTAACTGAGACGAGACGAATGTGCGCTGACAGCATGCTTAGTCACTGCCACATCCTCGATGTCTTCGGATTTAGAATAGCTGGTAATATTAAATGTACTGAGGCATCATACGCGCTTTCGTTTAGCCATGTTTACTTTCTACACATCCCCAACAATTAGGCACTGAGAGGTACTGCATTATTACTGCAATGAATTACTTATAATTTAAATATTAGCAAATGATCTCTATAGCATACTGTTGAACAGTACTAAACATGTTTATTCACAGCTTCGTATTTTGATTTGATCGATTGGCTGCCCTTCACAAACTAAATGTTGGAACACAGTGGCTGGTCTCACAGGCAGAGCCGAGTGTCTGGGATGTCAGTTTTATGGATATCCGCTCTTATTGACATCATAAAGGCCCCAAAGTAACTGTCTGAATGTGAGTGCTGACCTGCACATACACTGACATCATTGCTTTAAACTCCAGCCAAATGTATATATTTATGGTTTGTGAATTCAAAGATTTCATACATCAGGATATTATTAAAATAATAATAATAATATCATATCCTGATATCAAAAATACATAAAAAATAATACCTGTTTCTACCATGGTGTGGGAGGCTGATAAAGTCACACAGAAAATGTTGTTACATGAATAAATACATAAAGTAATGTGTCATGCGTTGTTGTTCATCTGAGCGTTATTTACCTAATTTTAAGGCCTGTTAAGAACCAGATGATTTTTATTATGTCCTGATATACAAAAGAAATGAAAGAGGGTGTTCTTTCTTTTTTTAAAAATCTTGGCTGTATATGAGAGAAAACCAAATAGCACCAGAGGTCCCCTTTAGTCTTTAACAGACAGAAACCAGCAATACCAGCAACAAACTTAGAATCTTATACTACAGTAAATATTTCACATTGTCAGATTAAATAAAAAAAGAAGATGCGCGCATATATATATATATATATATATACATACACACACACACACTAGTGCATGGCGAGCAGTTTTCTAATACTGTACAAAATATAATTGAGTTTTGTTTATATTTATGGTCGTGGGTCTGTCAGTGATTGCAGGCTGGAGGTCATTGTTTATGGCACTTGCCCTGAGCACCACATCACTGCTCATAAGCGAGTTTGGTCCGGCTGAAGCTTCCCTGCCGTACCTGATGTAGTCCTCCGACTTGTCGTATTTCCTGGAGAGATAGCGAGCTGAGCCCTTGCTGGGGATTTTGACCATGGAGAGCTCTTTACCGTAGCGGGTGAGATTACAGGGTGTCTCACATGGACAGGTGTCCCCGCCATTCTTCTGTAGCTGTGCTGCAACACAAAATGGCAGTGATGCTGTTTAATAGACACAGACTGGGTCAGTTTCACTTCACCTCAGAAATGACAGAATTAAAGAGAACTGCAACACTGATGCCAGGTGGTAATTATCATTATGTACAGCTTTGTTCTTACTTTGTAAACCACTATTTGATTAATTTGTGCAGGGTTAGGGTTTTTGTTTTGCCAGAGTCAAATTATTATACTCAGTAAGACTAAGTGCACTTGTGTGCTAATGCAGTATAACATATTGTGACGGTGCGAAGGCAGACCCCACGACTCGGGCATGTTGCTCCACATATTTTATTCTACACGGTTAACACAATTCACACGGTTGCTGTTAAACAAACACCGGCTGCAGCTCTCCCGCTGCCAGCCGCACACCACAACAACAACCCCAAACCAACACTCAGGACCCCTTTTATGGCTGGCGAGGCGTGATTGCTGATGCCGTGCAGGTGAAGCCATCTCCACCGCACGGCACCGCAAGCCACGCCCCGCCACACATATACTTGTATATACTGGCAGATATGGAATAGGCTTGTTTTTATGGTTTATTGGGTAGAGCAACACATTGTACCACCACTAAGCATCATTTAATCATATTAATTTCATGCCATGCATTAAATTCATCCATGCCATGCTAATATTTCTCCCAGCTGTACAGGAAGCACTAGAGGCTACATATAATTAAATTTGTAGTTTAACTACAACACTGTTTGCAGTAGTTTGTTGGCTGCTAATGTTTTCATTTCCAGTAGAAGGAGGATTAGCAATGAGTATATCAGAGGGACAGCTCAGGTTGAAAACTTTGGAGACAAAGTTAAAGAGGCAAGGCTGAGATGGTTTGAGCATGTGCAGAGGAGGGATAGTGGACATACTGGACAAAGGATGCTGAAGATGGAGCTAGAGAAGGAGGAAAAGAAAAAGACCACAGAGAAGTTGCAGACAATTGGTGTGACAGAAAGGACCATCCGACTGAAGAAGAAGAAGATATTTTGCAGTAGCTTGTTGGTGGCTGGTGCACACTGATACAAAATTAAAGTTAATTCAATTAACTTTTTGTCTTTTTGTGTAAGTAACTACTGAAAACTACCAGCTATGTGGGAGAAAGAAAATCCATTAGTATAATTCATTCCAGTGATATCACTGTGAAAAGGCCAGATTATATGTTATTGTATGTATGTTATTATATGTTTTTCTGTTTCTAATCTGGATTGGCCCAGAAAAACACCCCAAAAAACAATAGGCTACAGCCTGTGATGTTTTAAAGTCTATTCTGTAAACCTAAACATGAACATGTTAGGTAAAATTTTGTGTATACAATTGCTACAGCTACTTCTGAGAAAAGGAATGCACTGAAGTCACACATACTTCAAACTGTAACATTAAAAAACCCCACAGATTTCATCTAGCGTGCTTTTTTTTTGTCGTCAAATGTATTTTGTTTCATTATTATTATAAATGTATCTAGTGTTTTATAGATATTATTATATATAACAGCTACAAATGTGCTCGTCCTGCTCCTCGCCCCCCCTGCCGGGGTCCTTTAACTCTGAACTTACAGAGCTAAGAGTATCCATACATTTGTTCTTGCTCACTTTTTTTCTTTCCCTGGTCGTCTGTCTGTGATTCCAGAACTGAGATTTCCATTTCCATTGAGCGTCTCAGTTTCACGGCTGGTACATGTGAGCTCCCTATTAGCTGCTGGCTTAATTCCAGCATCTAATAATTTCAGGTGCAAATTTGTATACAGTGAGGAAATAAGGGTGTGCCTACATCCTCTCCATGGATGAACATAGGAGTGAAAATGAGGCTTGTGCACGTGCATAAAAATCCACAACAGCTGAGATTATTAAATGTAGATGCTGCATATGCATGGATTTCCAAATCTGATGAAAAAAAAATATTAGCATGATTCTGCCTTTGTGTTTACACACAGTTTTAGTCAGACAATGAATTTTAGACATGTTGTCAAACTGCTCAGACTCGCAATAATATAGCACTTTTCTAGTCTTACTGACCAGTCAGAGAAATTTAGAAGTTGCATTTTAACCATACCTTCACACTGTGCTTTGTTTTATTCACATTAAGTACGTCATCTATCTCATATCCAACTTATGAACATTTATCCTAACACGGATGTCTTTTGTCTGTGCGAAGAATGTGGAGCACCCGAAGGAAACAAACTTCACACAGACAGTGCTGACCACTGCACCACCGTGCTTGCTATGAGTGCTGGTATTGTGATATTCATCATAGCTTTTACAACATAACCCCCAAAAAGTTGGGACACTGTATAAAATATAAATAAAAACAGAATGCAATGATTTGCAAATCTCACAAAGCCATATTATATTCACTGTAGAACACAGAAGACATTTCAGATGTTTAAACTGAGAAAATGTACCATTTTAAATGAAATATTAGCTCATTCTGAATTGGACTGAAGCAACATGTCTCTCAAAAGTTAACACAAAGTCATGTTTACCATCCTGTTATAATAAATGCTGTATCCAGTTTAACATTGTCTTGCTGAAATATGCAAGAAATCATCTGGTTGGGAGCAAATGTTGCTCTAAAACTCTAATTTACCTTTCAGTATTGACGGTACCTTTCCAAATGCTCAAACTGCCAACTCCACAGGCACTAAAGCACCCCCGTACTATCACAGCTGCATGTTTAGAGCTAAGCACCAATGACAAGCTTGATGGTCCCTTTCCTCTTTAGTCTAGAGGATGCACTGTCCACGTTTACCAAAACAGAATTTCAAGTTTTGATTCTTATCATCACGAAACAATTTCTCACTTTGCCTCAGTCCATTTAAAATGAGTTTTGACAATAGAAGATGGCATCTGGCCATTTTCACACATGACTTATTGTCTAAACATCTTAACAAAATCATCTCTTAGTCTAATCAAATTATCTAAGAGGCAGTGACTATAGTAATGGTGTTTGCAGTAATCCTGTGGCAATATCCACTTAGAGAATAAATGGTGAAGAAGGGCTACTAAGGTCTTTACACATTACACCTAATTAACATGCAGGTATGAAATGCTCGCACACTGGCAAATATGTTTTTATAGTCCTGACTTTAAAGCATTACAGTGTATGCAGGAGAGTAAATAGCTTTTCCCAGCCTGTCTCTTTAAATTCTAAATGCATTCAGTCCAGACAAAAACCGGTACGGAGAGCACTGAAAGCAGTAATTATAATTTGATGATTTATGAATTTTGTAACTCAAACAATTAGGTTATTTGTATGCAGGAGCATGGTGGCATACATCATTTGTCTGATGTGGGAGCAAAAACATCTTTATAGTATAAATATATAAATTACATCTTAATGTATTACCTTTCATGGGGGCTGATTCTATTAGTACTGTCTGATTCAGGAATATGACCCCTATGAATATGGTCCATTCTTGCAAGCTATATCTACAATTTCATTCAGCCATGTTTTAAGCAGGGTATGAGTTCGGTGAAGAGAGACTTAATTAAATTTCTGGCTTATTTGGCTGATACAGTGATAATTGTACTTATGTCCGCTATGCCAAAAAAAAGAAAAGAAAAAAAAAGCCTTTCTTTTACTGGAATACTCTTTTACTTTGAAATCAAGGTTCACTATCTACTGGGAGGTCAAGGCTTCATTCCAGATATGCAGGAATGAAGGGGTTTCATATTAAGAGTTCAACAATGGAAGCAGAACAGTCATCAAGCTCTAAAGTGACTAAATCACAATGAGGAAAAGTCATTTCAAAATACCCAGTCTACCTCCAGGTATTTGTAATACAGGGAAAAAAAATCCTTATCATATTTACTGATTGTGTTTCCATTTCCCTTCGGGGAGTCTATTATAATGAGAAAAGAAATGAAGGGAGATTGTTTCTTACCAAGCGCTTTGTCAACACAGTTGATTTTACTGGGAGGGCAGATATCTGCGGTTCCTGCAAAGGAGAACAGAAAATGAGTCTGATCAATCAGAAACAAAATGATCAGTGACCCGTGTCTGCTGCAATGAGGAAGCGTGGCTGTGAACAACACTCCACAGCTTATCATTCATCTCCAAATGAAGGCAGGCACACAAAGGATGACTTCCATCCACGGAGTCTGGGCCATCTTGGAAGTCTGTCCTTGATTGCACTGAGAAATGGAGCATGCTGGCTCCACCCGCGAGGCATATTTAGAAAGTCTTTAAAAACCAATCAATGAGTCACTTCCTGGCAGAAAAACATGCTGCCCAGACCATTAATGACAGGTATTCATCAGCAGCACAATTAATTAGCAGAGGTGTGTTTGTCTGTCTGTGAAATGTTCATGGGGTTAATGTTTTGTGGAATTCTCCTTCCCAGACACTAAGAAATGTTCATTAACAGGAAGCAAAATTACATCTGATGATCTGGGGAGTGAGTTTTTACACTTTCACACATTTTATAGATATGCATCTCTTTTCCAAGAGCAGAAATATAAAAAAAGGCATTAAATATTATTCATTATTAAACATTGTCCTTTTTAACTGCCTTTTGTATTTTATTTTTTAGACATTCTGAATTTGAAAGCAAAAGCAGTGCTGTCGTCACATCAAGAACAACTTAATAGCTTTTTTGGGCGGTCATCTAAATATAGAAATAGACTGAAACACTAAAATATTAACACAGAGCCAAGCAAATCCAAGCAAAACACAATTTTGCTTCTATGGTTCACAGTTCAAAAGCCGTGAGGTTTAAAATTGGCCATGACTTGACTCGGTCCACCCCAAAATGCAACAGCTGGTGGCCATGTTCGTTTATTTTTCAGTGATACAGCACGGTGTGTTCACAGGATGGCCTCAGCCTCCCTTGGTGAGCTTTTGAACCAGCAACCTCAGAATTTAATTTGATATCCAACAATAAATTTTATTCATTATTGATTTGTGCAGTGAACTAATGCGAGCTACCTGCTACCTTGCAAAGCTCTCGCCTGCCTCTTCTGAGAGCAAATGGCCTGGAAAAGCTTCCACATTTATTATTTCTGACATAATAAATATCATATCTGATGTGATACATCATCACAGAAAGCAATGTGATTCTGCTGGTTTCTAACCACCTCTGCTCTGTCCTTCCTGTTCATTGATTCAAAGATTTCCCCTTTCTGACACTCCTTTTGTGTTTGTCATTCATTAAATTGTATATATGGGCTATTCTGGCAGTTTAAAAAAAGTAGACATGGTGGGGAAATTTTTTGCATTTTTACATATTTGGATGGCCAAACATTTAACATTACAAATGGTGACATAATGAATATTAATTCCCATTTTCATTATCTATCAAAATTAATAAAATAGCCACGTGAGAAAAGTAAGCGCGCCCTGCATTTATTACAGCAGAAAGTAGGGGCTCCAGATTTGGTGCCAAAGATTAGATACACCTCAGAGAGTGACAGGTACAACCTGTCTTATTTAAACCTCTGACACTGACAGCCTGGTGTTGTCTTTACCAATGATGTGTGTAGTGTCATCATGCCAAGATCTAAAGAGCTCTCCAAGGCCTTTGGAAAAAAAAAAAAGCTGCTGAGTGCAGCATTTGAAATTCCAATGTGCACCAAACTGTGGAGATTTCAAACGATTTATCCAGGACTGTCTAAGAACCGCAAAACGTCATTAAAGGGAGCTCTTGCAGCTGCTTGTGTCAGTGCATGTGTCTACAACCACATATTCCACAAATTAAACCTGAAATGAATCTGAGAATCTGGGAGGTTTGCCAGGAAGGCTTTTGTCAATGAACATATAAGCAAATAACAGGCCTGTGTGGCAGAGAAATGATTCAAAGATAGAGCTGCTTGGCCACAGAGACAGCAGACATTTTTAGCACAGACCAAAAGAGGTCAGAACCTCACACCAGCTGTGAAGCATGGTAGTGGAAATGTTTTGATTTGGGGGTTATTTTACTGCTGGGAAACTCGTAGTGTTTAAAGTTTTAAAAAGACCTGATTGAAATCCGATTGAAAATTCTGGATAGCAAAAGTTTAAGAAGCAAAAAACAAATGAAAAAACAAAAAGGCCCTGCAAGTGTCCCAACACTAGCTTCTATTCTTACTTTTCCAACAGGAGAATATTGCATCCAATAAATAATTGAAAAAGCTGTTTTCTCATAGTGTTATCCAAGTATATCACAGTTTTCTGTAGGCACATTTTTTTTTCTGTGGATTTATCATCTACTGGGGTTTCAGAGTACAGAGTGTATGCAAATGCAAATGTAAAATGTTTCTGGAACAATTATAACCAGGCTCCTCCTAAATCATGACATAGCAAGTTCCTTTAAGGCACACAATCTCTCTGAGATCAGACCACCGCTTTGGTCTTGCCATTTCAGTCTGTGAATCCAAGATTCAAATGTGTGACTGCTATGTAAATGTGTAGGCTGATAACCACACCGTTTATACTTTCACAGCATTGCTTTGTCAAAAATGTGATGAATCAGATCGGCCTCGAATCTGCTGTCTCACACTTGTTTATTTAATTGGTTTTGAATGTCAGCTGCACTCAATGCAAAAGTGGAAATGAAAAAGAATACATGATAAGTTTCTTGTCTTAACTTTAAATGCGACCACTCTCAGCATGCCTACTTGCTAGACACATCAAACAACCAGCATCCAGTGACTCAGCTCTGTGACTTCCTGCTCTTTAGCCATAATGACGCACACACTGAATAAGTCTGGAGAGCTCATTTTGTGTTTCTATTACTCAACTCTATGACATATCCTCACACTAGGAGGAAAACTGCTCAAATGGTGGCATATTACTAACCAGTGTTCTTGGTTTCTTAATAGATCTATATTTGTATCATGTCTCAAAAACGTTTGGGTTTTGTACAGCCATTCATGGTCTGCTTTTCCTCCAGTGCCAAAGTTTTGGGTGAAACAACTAATTACAAGATAAACTGCTAACTTTGGCCACTTCCTATCAATCCCATTCAACAGAAACTGTCTGCAGTTCAAGTAGAGGGGCGCTTGAGAGAGAGTCCACAGTGAAGAGGAGCTAAATGGTTAAAATAACAATTTTCATCTCGTTTTAGTTGGAAATAAAAGTGCAGATTTTATTTTATTTTTTGAAGATATAGCAATGACTTGATGTCATAACTATAATGTAAAAGCCTGTTGTTTCTTCTTACTTAACAGGAAGTCAATTCTCCTAATATTTGATGATTAATCAATTAAGGATTACAATGCCACACATTTCCAATCAAATCAAAAGAGAAACTTATACACGTGCATAGTAAGAAGCTGGTTGTTTTGACTGCTATCAGGTGGTGGCTAGAAATTCTCTGCTGCGGCTCATTTGATATGTGAAATCAAAGTGGCACATGCCGAAAAGTGGTTTGCATTGCTGTAACATCCCTAACCCATACAGAAAGATATTTTGCTGCAATTAATCTGCTAAATAAATAAATAAATAGTTTATTTTGAACATGTGATGAAAATTTGAAAAGAATGTTACATTTTTGGATCCCATTCATTCTGGAGCAATTCTTTCCCCATGAAACCAGAATTCCAGAGTGGGAGTTCTTCCCTTATTTAGAAATCCTAAATAAATTAATAGTCTAATAAATAAATATTGGGATGCGAGCAAAATGGTAGCTTTTAGGAAGCAGTTTGAGTGGTTTAAGCAAAGAAAATTGCACTATGGAACTATTTAGTTATGCAGATAACTTAACATGGCTTTAGACTCTTGTTATTGGCTTAAAACTCTAACAGTAGTTCTAATTTCAGCTATTTCTGAGCGACATACAGTGTACCCATTCAGGAGTTTCTTCTCTTTTCTTTAATTTTGCTAGAAATAAAGAAACAGACTACAAACAAAATCATACACAAAAATATAAGAGCTTTATTTTATATTGTGCTTCATTTAAGTCAAGACTGAGTTTAAATTGGATATGTGCTCCTTAGGCAATATGTCATCATTTAAGTAAATGACCAAATAATTCAATACAAGCAGCAGTACTAAGGGCAGTTTGTAAGCCACCTACCAGTAGAAACCAAACACGACCAATACCAGTAATAATAATCAATCATAATAATTAATAATGGCTGTGGGAGGACAACAGAACAATTCCAGGACAGATGGAGATGGATGAGCAAAAGCATCCAAACCTCATTGAGACTTTAGTCCGATGTGCCTGTAGCCAAGAGCTGGCAGCAGAGAAGAGCACACCACTCCAGATATCAAGCATCAAGGTCAGGCATGTGGCAGTCCAAATTATATCTATGCTGAAGTGATTCAAGTGGGTCAAAAATGATGACTTGTTTTGCACAATGGGTCATCAAATCTCAGGCAAATACTGGGCAGACTGGCTTTTCAATTACAGCAGGTCAACAAGGTGAACAATTTTAAAAAAAGAGGGAAATACTTGAAAATACCAACTCTGATTAGTATTTTTTCCCCCACATAAATTTCCCAAAGTAAATTTTGTTGTTGTGTGCCATATCGTGACCTTGAATGACTATTTTAAGTTCCAATCATACATTTAGTCATTATGGTTTTCACAGTTTGGCACCTTATTGAACATGTCAGAGAATGAATTACTATTGTTTGTCCATTTGAAATGATGCACATAATCCTCTTTCCCCCCCATGCGCCGCTCTGTGTAAAGATAACGTAGGGGCTGATCTTACCGGGCATGTGCACCATTCTGCAATTGCACACTCGTAGGACCTCGTTGGTCTCACAGAGCAGGCGACAGGCACTGATGCTGTATGTGTCGTATCCTGGGAACTTCTCTTTGCTGGTGGAGCGGCAGTTCCCCCAGGGCTGGGGCAGGTAGGTCAGCTAAGCACACAAAGATTTATTAGACCCAGTCTGAGCCACCGGGGCTGCTGGGAGAACAGTAATCTGGTGGTGGGTGGTGGTAGCGGGTCAGTGGGGGCAGGGATGGTGTGCTAAGATGAAGACGACCTACCCTCTGCTCCTGACAGGAAACAAAGGTCTGGAAGCCCGGAGAGACACCGAAGCCCAGCTGGTGGATGTAAGGAGGCTCGTCCTGACTGTGGATCTGAACACGGAT
>VVHJ01013378.1:5180-31998 GCA_015107715.1 Tylochromis polylepis | reverse complement strand
GGATGTCTCATCTTCTCATCAGGATGAAACGGAGCACGGATCGTTGCAAAGGGAAAATACAAGGGAATTTCAGATGGGTGCCTCATCTGACAGCTAGGGCTCAGTTTGATGCTAACCGCAAATCATTTATCAGTCATGTTTAAAAAATAGGCCCGTAGGGATTAATTTCATGTGACAAGTACAATGCATATACAAATCAAAGGAAGTGTACTGTGTTTAGGAATTCCCTTTTACAAATCACATTTCCAGGTGCAGCGAAACAATCAGAAAATGCATTATTTACAGTACATGACCAAGACAAATAGATGCGGATGGTTACTGATTTAAACTGCAGCCGAGGGTATGTCACAGCATTGCACAGGATTGGATTACAATAGACAAATAGTTCTGAAGCTTACTTGTCTCTCTCCAGATTGGCAGATACTCATCCTGCTGAATATCCAACATGATCTCCAACCCATTTCCCATTCCACCCTGCTTGGTTTTCCTGGATGTAGTCTTGTTGCCATTAAAAGTGTAGCATTTCCCATATCTGGTGTACACCTGGGAGAGAACAGATTCATATCATGAACATCACCATAAGCATGACAAAGTCCAGATCCCGCACGTGACGCGCTCATACAGGCGCACTGAAATGAAATCAGAGATATGGAGCAAAAAATAAACAAGCCGCATCTCTTCCTGGACAAGTCGCTGCATATTACCCATAAACCTCTGGATGCAGTGACGGCTCAGTCCCTCGTGGACTTTGATAAGCAGTATTTGAATCAATTTCCAACACCCACCACACAAAGCCTGCACAATGCTGCTCAGTAGTAGCACCATCCCACTGAAATATCAAATGGCATGAGAGATTCTTTAATCTCTCTTCAAAAGAAAACAAAAGACAATAAGAGAGAGGCTGCTTTAAGTAAGATATCACACCACCACCTATCAGGGGAGCTGTCTCAGTGGGGAACACATCATCTCTTTGTTTATACCTCTCATCTAAACTGCTGCACTGTGGAAAATATCATTCTCACTAGTCATTTAACTTTTATCTGTAGCCAGTTTTAAAGGCACAATCCGTGATCCACATGCAAACAAAACGGTCCCATAGCAGCACCACCAATATCCAGGAGTGGAAATCTTTCACAGACACTGATTAAGGTTTGATTCTAAAGGCAGTTTATTGCTTGAAAAGCTGAGTCCTTCATCTGAACAATGATGATACAATCATAGCTTAGACACTATCACCAGGTATGGCAGGTGTCCAGCTTCGGATTTCTTCACACGTTGAGCTAGAGCATGTCAAGCTCTAGTTCGATAGCCAGAGGGAAACTGTGAAGAGAGCTGAGGATGGCTAATTTTTGCCTTTTCCAAGGCAAAGAAAAAAAGATACAAAGCATTTATCTGTATAAAAAAGAGGTAAATGTAAGAAACCAAGACTAATCCTACCTGAGGTAGTGATACGTGTGATATTTGGTACATATAGTCTGATCGTACCTTTTCACTTAACCGTACATACATATATTCTGAATGTCATTCTTTTAGCCTGAAATTTGATGGCTTTTCATCAAGTTAAATATTGTAAAACTTCACAGTGTTCTTAGAGGGTCTACAGTTTCTTTTTTTAACTGATACTGTATCCATTCAGATGGATTTTAGATCCACCAGGTGTGGGTCAAATCAAGGAAAACGACTGGTTTTAGGGGATCTTGAAACTGTGAAATTGTACATGCCGTGTCCGCGTGTGTGTGTAGATTTCCGCTGGGCAATCGGGCTTACTCACACAGTCCAAAGACACGCATGTTAGGTTAACCAGTGCTTCTAAATTGACCGTGGATGTGAGGTAGATAAAGCGCTTCATGTGTATAGCTGTATGAATGTATGGTTAAAGTGTGGTTAGTAAGGCTAGAAAAGTGCTATAGAAATGCAAGAACATTACATAACATTTGCACCTACAAGTGTAAGGACAAGCACCCACAATGCAACAGAATAATTGATAAACAATACAACAAATTAAAATCCATTTATTCTGAGGTAACTGAGATTAAACTAAATGGGATAAAAACAGAGTTGATGGGGATGATGAGCCTATAAAGGCACCTGAGCTGCCATTTCGGTGAATGTGGGAAACACACATGCAAGTTTTCCTACCACTGTTTTGAATGCACAGAGTAGCTTGCAGTAAGCATTTTTATGTGTTAATTAATGTTAAATTAATATTGATAATTATAGATGGTAGCTATAAGGATTTTTTTTTTTTATAATATAGCAGTGAGGACAGTGTTTAATGGTTTTAAAAGTTATATAATAAATCCCAACAGTTCCTGCCAGTTTCACTTCCAGTAAAACATATTTACATGTTATATTTCCATATGTTAGGCATAACAGGGCATGATATTGTGTCTTCATAAAAGTTTTTCTCCAAAAATCTGAAAATTTTGAACCACAGTTTAAATAGATCTGTGGTTCAAAATTTAATACAGATATCGACTCCTGGCCTGAGTCAAAAAATGAAAAAAATGACTTTACTGCTCCACAAGTATCCTTGGGCAACATACTGAAGTTTGAGGTGCTCCCAATGTGCTCATCTGAGTGTGAATGTATGTGAAGTTCTTAGGTGTAAAAAAAGGGCTTGTATGAATGGGTGACTGAGATATGCTATATAAAGCGCTCTTTAAGAAACAGTCCATTTACCATTTACCATACCGTGAAAGCATGACATATGAAGGGTTAATAAGCTGCTTATTAAAACTGAAGCCAGTGTAGAAGTGCCTCAAACTTGCATTTATTAATAGCTAGAAGGAGGTGGACTCATCAGATTCTCATTTATGAGTTTAATAAATAATTTCTTAATTTGGCTCATGATTATGTACTTTTAAGTCTTATTTAATACCACTTGTTTTCATTTAATAAATTAGGATCTAATCTAGAGTAAAGCAAGGTATGCTTAAGGATTTGGCAACCTTGTGGCATATATATTGTTACCTTATGAGCATTCAGTGTCTTTGGGTTCTCATTTAGATCTACGCCTCACTTGTTCAGCATTCAGTTGTACAAAAATACATTCAACTGGTATTTCGGTTTTTCAGTTAATGACATCTTTTGGTTTATAAAAGATTCAGATGGAAACTCAAGGCTTCAAACCACCACAAACCGCTTGCTTACATAAAGTTTGGCTATATCCATCTTTATGTACAGTCTTTGGTTGTTAGGATACCGTCATTTTGCACTAAACCTGTTATTCGTGTATGCAACAAATAACGGTAGAATTAAAGTGACCCCCTTTTTTTCTTTTTTCTTTTTAAAATAAGCCAGCTAGAAATATTTAAAAGCAGTATTTCCTACCAACTCATGCAGCTGCTCTTAAATTAACCAGCTCGCTGCAGCTGATGAAAATGTTCACCACCGCTGTCATTTCATCCAGTAAAACTGGGGACCACAAGCTAAAAATGAGAGGCCTCTCTCTGTCTACTTGTGTGAACTCAATGTTTCATGAAGAAATAATGATGGATTCAAACAGCAGTAGTAATATGAGCTTTGTTGCATATGCAGATCCCTAAAAATCCTCTGAATACAGCTTTCCCTGCTGAAAGACACCCATTTTTTCCCCCCAGAGTGCCAGAAAATAATCTATTGGAGTCGTTTTGTCCAAACATCAAATAAAAGAGGACAGTGATGAAAGTATTCAAGCTTAGGAAATCACATGGCAGGAGAGGTCAACAGACAAGGCACTGGAGAAATGACAGTGAAATAACAATTGAGCTGAACAGACAGCAGACATATCATTAAAGAGACAGTGACGGTCGATGCATGCACAAAAACATAGAATGCCTGTGATCCGACTTTGATATCAGCTTGATCCACCTAATGAGTGCTGTGATGTCTAAATAAGGGACACTGGTGGAACAACACAAGCTCTCATTTACAGACCACAGGGTGTACCCACATTTGAGATGGTTGAACAATAAATCAAAGCCATGGTTGTGGGGCTCAGTCAAGTAATTCGCTGGAACAGTTGGCAATTTTGCAATGTCCACAACAGTGATTAGAGCAAGAAATGAGTACTGTTTACAAAAGCTGTTTAGAAGGACAGCTGTACTTTATGCAGTAATAGGCCTCGGGGCCTTTGATCTGGCTCTTTGTACATGCTAGTTTGCGCTGAGTGTGTATGTGTGTGTGTTTTTGATTGAATTTCAAATGGTTACCTTCAAAGTGCATCTTGGTTGAGGAGTCAGACAATTTTTGGACAATTACAGATCTCGGCTCATGCTCTGTTGTGGTATAAACAGTTTCTCTGTTAGTTCTGACAGCCAATATGCATTTTTGTAAATTGCAGCATCTTCTCAGCTGGTGTGATTAGATAATGGGACGTGGTAAAGTGTGGGTGGAGGCCCGTGGGAGAGACAGTTCAAGTATTCAAGTGTGACTTTTGAGTGACATGTGCTATTAGGCTGAAATGGTTTAATCTCTGTTTGGCTGGTGCGGCGCAGCTGAAGAGGTAAGCTGCACTTATCATTGATTCCCCGCCCCCACCTGGGTTCATTGACACACTTAAGCCTCGACTGGCAGTCTTTATCTGATGGAGCAAGCAACAGAGGCAAAGGAGGATTTCACTTCGGAAATGCTCAAAACACCCCGACCAAGTGCCTGGGTTACGCTCTAAAACTTCAGGCTCTGGAGGACGCCATGTGTTCACAAATGATATCCCCAGAAAATATGAGAAAGTTTTCCCATCATCTCACCCAGGAAATGGATGTTGGCAGAGCTTCCACTGGTTTATTTCTCAGTTTCCACCTACCCCTTCCCCTCCCCTCCTCCAACTCCTCTTCCTGCATCCACAACGTGATTGATGGAGCATTTTTCTCTTGTTAAATCTTGCACCAAATTTAGTAAAGGTAACAGGACTGACTTGGGAAAATCCCAAGTGGGGACCTGGCACTGCTGTTGACAAGCTGAAACAGTGCAGCGGCATTGTAGTTACAAACCAGATGAAAAGAAGCGTTGTATTCCTCTGAGTAGCTCAAGAGCTAAATTTTGCAGCACTCAATGCAGCATTGTTCAAAACACCTAAAACAATATCACCTTATGTGACAGTGTTTTAGATGGTAATGAAAAATTGATCAAAGCATGCACTCAGTTTCTGCATTATCCTGTCAGTTATGTCTGTGAGAAACCTAAACTTTTTCTTTGCATAGTAGTTGTGCTATTCAGAGATAAATTACAAACTGAGCAAAGCGAGCTATATTCTTCCTTGAGGCCCAAAAACCTCATACTTAGAAAAAGTTAAGCAAACTTTAAGCGTAAAGTTAAGAAATTTAGTGAAGTCACCTACTGTACTTGAATTGTTGCCTTAAAATGTGCACTTAAAATACATGTTTTAATGACTTCATCCTACATCTGTGATCAAAAATAAATAAATGAAATTATTCATACATGTTGCGTTGTGTTTAGTGAGGTCACAAACCTGGACATGAACAGCTTCAAAGAACATTAGTAATGGCTCATTTTTGGGTCTCTGTGCAAAATATAATCAAGCTATTATATGGAGCCTGCTGTGTGCACTGTACATGATGAGCACTTAAGAGAATACATCCATAGTACAAAGACAGCAGGAAGAACAAGGGGTCCTATCGCTATATTTACCCTCTGCACTGACTATTTCTTGCTGTCTATGTTACATCTATTATCCATCCAGTACAGGAGGGATTCTTCTCTTTCTGTTAAAGGTGGATTTGGGGTTTTCTTTTTCTCTAAGATAGTGTGTCTTATGTTCACACCCTAAAGGCTTTGAAACAGAACTGTTTCTCTTGGCAACATAAATAAAGTTGTCTCAACTTGACTAGATTAGGCACTAAAAGTATGAATGCATTAAGATGAAGTTGCATCATAGTTTGGAAAGATGCCTGTCATCATGTCATTTGCTTATCCTGTATCTCACCATTTATAATGCATCTGCTTTAAATGTCAATTCATTATGTGTCTTTCGCCAGTGTTTTTCCTCCTCCTAGAGCGCCTTGTTTCTGTCTCCGTCTCTCCATGCTAAATGCATTAAGAGACCAACCCCTTACCATGTAATTCATAAGCCCTGGTGGGCTAAACCCTTAAACACCCTCTTTATGACTGTGATCTGACAGTCCCAACTTTTCCTTTTAAATAACCCACAGGAGTCACTTCAGTGCTTCTCCAGAGGACATCCATTTCCAGGCAGGCTGCGTGTCATCGGGTGGCTCTCTGAGTACGAGGAAGGAGGATTTGAATTCATTTACACAGGGTGGTAGAATATGCCAGAGCGCTGATTGGCAGTTGAAAACCATTAAGGCTGGCACATGAAGGTTTAAGGTTGAGACAGAGCGATCCTTGATTTAATGGCTTCATTACAACTTCGCAGCAGAAAGACTTGGATCACAGTGTGGCATAAACTGAATATTTACATGATATTTCAAAATGTTTTTTCAGGAAAAAGGATATATGCAACAGGGCTGCCAGTTCACTGCAAAAATCTCTCTCTTTCATCCAGTTATTTAGTGTATACTTAGTATATATTTTCATGTATTTTCATGTATAGTTATACAATTGTGATCAGACGTTTAAATATATTGTGTGTATGAATGTCATGGTAATTTTGGGCTAATGATTTCTTTGAACTGTTCTTTTTCTAGGGTGGAATAATTATACTGAATACATCTATGATGGAAAAATAAAATTTATTTAGGATTTTCTGTATAACGTTTAACAGTTGCTTAAACGTTAACTTCTCATTAGTGATCACGATTCACTACAACTGGTAGTTTCTCTTTGCTGGCAATAAAATGGATTTGTTTGACTGCACTCATTTGACTGATCAATACTCAGAACAATGGGAAAGTCTAAGGAACTCATATGTAAGTATAAGTTATTCAGTTATTGTCAAGAAGACCCAGTGTCACACTCAGATGAGAGGAAAGTGATTATGATATTCCGTAAGAACCCGGGAACAACCAAGGCTCAAGCCTGCCATGAAGTGGAAACTGCTGGAACACCAGTGTCACTGGTCTCAGTCCACGTGGACTGAGAAAGCGTCGACCAAGAAAGAACCACCAGCTCCAAAACCTTCAAGACTGACTCAGATTTGTCCACATTCGCCGTCATGGACAAACCAAATACCATCTGGAGAAAGATTTTATGGTCAGATGAGAAAAAAAATTGAGCTATTTGACCATAATGACGAGAGGTATTTCTGGTTCTCAGTGGTACTGGTACATTGTACAAAGTGGAACTACCTGTTAAATTAAACTGCACCTCAAATCATCAGATAGACGACTGACATTTGGCTACAGCCGGGTTTTCCAGTAGAACAATGATCCCAAACACACATCAAAACTGGTTCTGGAGTGGATAAAGGTAGGGAACATTAAACGTCTGGAATGGCCTTCCCAAAGCCTTGACCTCCAGCCTACTGAAAATGTGTGGACTACACTTAAAAACTGTGTCTGTGCCACAATATCAACCAATTTAAATGGATTATAGCAAAAATGTGTTCTAATATCGAACCAGAATTATACCAGAATGTTGTTGATGGCTACCAAAAGCCTCTGGTTGAGATGCAACTTGCTAAGAGACATTAAACCAAAGTTTAGAGGGGTTTCTATGTTTAAATTTGAGCTTGTTTCTATATAATCAGTGTATGTAAACTTCTATCTACAGCTTTAAATGTTGTATGTTTAATCTGTTTCTTGACCTGTTAAAATAGAAGGGACTAAGGAAGCAAGAATAATTTCAGTTTAAGCAGAATATGAAATCATATTTCAATGATTTTCAGCCTAATTACAAAATGAGGGGAAAAAACAACAACATTTATTTCAACCAACACAAGTTACATGTTGGTGCAGCACAACATCAACAAAGGCTCACATTTTATCACCTTCTCACAAACGCTGTGATGTGTTTTAATGGTCAAAGGCTAAAGTCACGTAGCCATTTTGAAAAGCCTTTGTGGCGACCACTCAGCTCTTTTAAAGCTGTTGTTGTAAACAGCCATCAGAAGGCAGACTAAAAATGCAATGTCTTATTCTCAAGGCTCCTTCTGAACACAGACGAGCAAAGAAGAATGTGAGGAATGAGTCTTCAAAAAAATAAAACACAATTTACAGAGTGAACATAGCCTTTAAGTGCAGGGCACAAAGCCAGCTACAACATTTTTGCAGCATCCCATTTGTTCCTTTTGGACTTCCTACACAAAACTTTTCTCTATGAAGTAACTGCTCTCGTCTCCCACTCTCACTACAGACAAAGCCCTCACCACCAGACTGCATGGAAAAGAACAGTAAAGGGTAGTGACATATCTTTAAATTGTATGTGATCTACTTTTAAACGACTCAGAGGTAGAGAAAAAGAGATTATCTCCAAGGCTTTATCACTTGTATAAGCAGTTTTCAGCTCTACCCTTCAGCTGCCGTCTTCCACTGCTCGGGAAAAAAAAAAAACGCTTATGTGACACAAAATAATTTTTTTTGGTATGCTTTCTGTATTTTCCCCAAAAAAGGGAGAGAAGGGAAGCAATTCACAGGTCAAGAACAGTGGAAGAAAAATCTGTTGTCTTGATCTTTTCTGGTGTCGGGTTAACGCAATAACAGACAAAAGTACAATCTGCTGAAATTCGTCCCCACGCTAAAATTCAGTGAGATGCTCTGGAGCACCTGTTTGCTCTTGCAAATACTTCTTGATGCAGTTGTGCAATTTCCCAGAGTTCATCATAATTGCCCCAAAAGACCTTTCTCTACAGTGCAGCCAGTTACGAGAGCAATAACAATACTATGCAAAAGTGTTGAGCCACCCCTCTTTTCTTTATAGTTTGCTTCCAAGGAGGCAGACTTGTCATTTTTAAGTCCTCTTGAACAATAGTTTTCTAGGCTCTCCAAAGGTCTTTCAAAGTTTTTCTTTGGAAATTTTCTGCTTCTTCGCTCATTTTCAGCCAGGTCCTCCTCTGTGACTATTTTCAAAGGAATTTTTTTATTTATTAGTTAAGTCACTCAACACGGACCTGTGAATCATTCAAGTATAAAAAAGGCAACTCTATCAGTGAATAAACCAGTATTGTATGAACACATAACAGCCAACTTAAGAAAGAACCGATTTTTAAATTCTAACTTTAGGTACTTTGTTATTAGGACCCTGCCATAAAAACAAATAAATAGTTCTTATTTCTTTAATTAAATAAAAAAAAAAAAAAAATCACACTTTGACAGGCATGAAACAGTATTTTTGCACCAACAAGGTGTTTTCTGAAGAGCTATTTACCAAAATAACAGCATACCTCAGCTCCGTTTACAATATGTCCTTTATAAAAAAAACAGGAAACTGAACAAGACAATGGAAGAAATAGCAGGCCTAAACACTGTCCACAGCACATGAACAAGTCATGTCCTTAAGAAACAGAAAAAAAAAATCCAGCAAAGACCTGACACAGGACCTGAGAAATACATCTGGCCCTTCAGCTGATCCATCTCTCGTTCACCGAAGCCTGAAATGATCGCAGTGGAAGGGTGACTGTCATGAATGCATACTTAAGGAAGGGAAACAGGGAGAAAAGACTGCGCTACACAAGAACTGGACTGGCAATTGGAAATTTTTCATTCAAATTATCAATAAGATGTACAGATGAGGTTAAGAGAGACGTACAACAATAAGAGTCAACTGTCAGATTTTAATACACCAAAGCATCTGATTGGCACAGGTTTGATCTCTAAGCAATCTTATTATTGCCTAAGCAATAATTCAATTCAAATTTTATTTCTGTAACACCAAATCACAACAGCAGCTGCTTAAATGCACTTTATATTGCAAGGTACTAAAGACCCTACAATACAAAAAGATACCAGGATATAAAAAGTCATGGATTGGCCTCCCCAGAGCTCAGATTTCAGCATTATTGATCACTGTGGGACAGAAAACAAAACAAAAGGCTACCAAGAGCTTTGAATGTCCTTCAAGAAGCCTGGAGAACTATTCATGAGAACTACTTAAAGAAATTACAGGAAAAGCAAAGAGAGTTCAGGCTGTGTTGAAGAATAAAGATGATCATGCCAAATACTGACTTTCAAGCTTGCTAGAATTGCAGAAACCTTATAAACTCAATTTCCACATGTTTTTCACAGTAATTTGCAGCACCTATTTTCCTAGTTCACTACAAAAATATAAAGAAACAAGGGCTGGCTCAAAACTGCACAAGTTAAGGAAAAACATGTTTCACATGATTCCTTGTAAATTCTTGCCATTTCGATGCATGGTACCGACATATGGACATCAAATTTTATCTCACTACATTTTCTAATTTATCCGAAACCCAACAAACAATTTCCTTTAGAAATGCAACCCATGTGATGGGAGTACCTTCTCACGACTGCGGCAAAGCCTTAAAGAGACTTCAGAAGCCATGAGCAAGGCTAACAGCAAGGTTGCAGAAATTCTAAACATATTTTAGCTCAAGATTAGGAAAGAAAAATGATAGTGATTTATGGAAAAACTGACATGGAGCGATAAGAACTCATTGCTAGACCTTTCTTCTTCTCACGCGCCGTGGTTAAGCCGTATAATTCATATATAATCCTCAATCAAATGTCAGATGG
Source organism: Tylochromis polylepis (assembly GCA_015107715.1). NCBI lineage: Eukaryota > Metazoa > Chordata > Actinopteri > Cichliformes > Cichlidae > Tylochromis > Tylochromis polylepis. The sequence continues at coordinate 21,406 of VVHJ01013378.1, read as the reverse complement.
ATTACTTTTATCGAGGGTCAGCGCTTTGAGATCACTACATTCATCCAGTGGGGAGTAAACACAAATCTGGCCCCATCATAACCCCCCTTTCAGTTATATATGAGAGAATCACAGCTTGACTAAACAGAGGCAGAGCTCAGACATGAAACCCAAACAGTGCTGTGGTATGTGAAACGCACAAGTTTTGCATCATTAACCTCCATCTCAATGTCGGTCTGTAAACGCGCCACCAGAGACACCGCGCTCGCTTGCAATTCTACACATTACAGTTATTGTGTATCAATTCCAACCTTCATTACACAACTGAGTGCTGAGATCTCAATGGTAGTTTAATACAGCCATTCAAGTGAGGTAAACACTGCTCAGTCATCATGGTTGGGCTTACTCCGTGGTTGGGTAGAATAGCATGTTTTATAAATGTGACAAGTTGCGTAAAGAAATGTTTGATAAAAGGAATTTGTGGGATTTCAGATTACCCGCTGTGTTCGCAAACACTGAGGCAGGTTTACGTTATAAACTAATGAGCTTACTTGATCATTTTAAATAGTTTGCCTGTATCTTTTGCCCTTCACTCTGACTAAAGAACATAGATTAAAATGATGAACTGTGATGCAAACCTGCGGGGCTTGTTTCAGTTATTAGTGTAGGAGTTCTGACTAATCTCTTCTCTTTCTTTGCTGCCCTCCTCTTTCTGGTTGCCTCTGACAGAGCATCAAAAATTAGTTGAGCACCGAAGCCGGAGCTACGCATTCTGCTGCCTCCCCCCCACCCCACCCCTCCACTCTCCCCACTCTGCAATTCTCCACATATCCAAGCATACTCAGCTAATGGAGCGGTGAGGGATGCTCTTGAAAAAGCGGTTGAAAATGGACAGGCTCTCCAGCACAATACAGCAACTCGCAAACAGAGCAGTCCACAACATCCAGCACTCTCAGAGACATGAAAGCTTCCTGTGAGTACAGTCTGCCCTGACATCACAGCCATGGACCCATAAAGACCCTGTTTTATAAATGTGATTAGAAAGTACTGTCATAATGGGAGATAATTCATCTGGATCACCACAGTGAGACAGGTCCCTAATCAGTCTTTACACGTAATTATGAATCATTTCCTGCAGCTAGAGCTTGTGCCTGGGTCCTACAAAAACAGGTACTTCTTGTCCTTAAAAGTTAAATAGGACCTATTAATTGTGCTTTCCTGGGGACAATTATAACTATTTGAAATGCATCAACGTTAAAATGGGTCAACCTAATTGATGGCGTTTAAGTCACAACATGTTTAAGCTCCTAGAAACTTCCAAGTTTCAAGTTCGAGGTGTCCTGCAAAAGTCATCCGAGTCATTTAGCGTCTTCCTCGTCACACCTTATACGCACCTCTGCTTAAGCAATGTGTTTATTTTTTGACCTCCGGTGAATTACAAATTCTGGGCTTTATATTTCACTGCAAAGCTCGAGGGCACAGCTCACAAAAGAGGAGTAGAGTATAGTCATACTGAACGTGAAGTGTAATGGTGCTCTCGAGATGGAAAAGGACCATACTGCCCACTATACATGAGCCAAGTGTGCTTTACTTTTCCACTTCACCTCATATTGCCCACAGCTCGGATCAGTCATTCCTGTGTGTTATAAATTGATAAAGTCGAGGAGAAGCCTGCTCTGGGCACCGCACTGACACACAGTCCCGCCTTAGGCGTTTGTCTAACTGTCGACTTTGTTTTTCTGCAGTCATTTAGATATTCAGGTTTAATTAGGTAACTCTGTCATTAACACATGATTTAATTTCCAAAGCGCTCAATCTCACGCCACTCTGCTTCTCTCAGACTCTGGCACCCACTCCAGAGCGCAAACACTCCCACCCAATTGCCACTGAAGAAACGCCAGCACAGTTCCCTGGCCTACCTTTTATTTAGTATTCATCATAACCAAGACACCTGCTTGGTTGTTTTTCTTTCCTAGAGACTCGGGGGAAATGATATCTACTGGATTGGAGCCACATGTTGGGGTTGATGAAACTTCCGGAAAGGAGAAGCAGGATCTACTATCTCTTGATGTGAATCATCAATTTAAAATACGGTGTCCCTTCAGGGATACGAGCGCAATGCCAATGCAAGTAAATATCAGCTGCTAGCTCTTGTCAGTTTGTGACAAGTTATTCATAACTGAGCAACTATATGAGCATATACAAATATTTGTGATTGCACATGTTTTATGAAATGTGGCTTATGCATGAGCTATTTTTTTCCTCCCCCAATGTGACAAGCCTATTGTTGTCGAACCTCTAATGACATGCAACACTTGCTTCATTCACAAGATGGTGCAATAAGTGCACTTAGTCACTTCTACTACTTACTGCCTCACTTATCTAAACCGTCTCCTTTTGTGTGCGCAACAGTGAAACAATATTTGCCTTTTCAACCGTGTAACATTTATGAGCATGGGAATTCAAGTTTTTCATGCTACATAAATCATTCAAGTAAACAAGTCTGATTAGTGTTTTTGCTCGGGCGAAAGAGCTTGTTCTGAGTCAAAAGCAGATCTCACAGTCCATTAGACTAAGCTGGCTCTAAAGCCGGAGCCCAAGGAAGTTTGGCAGACACAGAGTTTTAAACTGCACACCTAAACACACCCGGTTTAATTTGGCCTCTCAAATGGCTGAGTTAAGGGAGGAGATAATGCAGCAATGGAACAAAGGGCAGGCAGATCAAAGAGGAATTGAAAACCTTGGACCATGGATTCTGTCCTTGACTGCATCTGATCAAAGTAAAAGTGAGATTTTTTCCCTTTTCTTTTCTTTTCTTTTTATTTTTTTTACATGACAAAAGGACCATATTTCTGCACAGTGGACCCACAGGGCACTGATGGAGTTGATGATTAATTTCAGCGAATTAATGATTACAATTGAGGTGGTGACATTTCTGGCATTATAAACTCGCTTTCCGCTACTTATTCTGTTCTGGAATAAAAACTCCACAGGCACATTTAACCACCCACCCACCCACATGCACACACAGAGCAGCACTGAAGTACAAATGAGCACCAATGACACATTTCACTCCTGAATATTAAACGCGTTCAGAAATAAATCACTAATATTACTCCACAGTGTGATTATTTCAGCTTCCATCACCTCTTCTTTTGACATTTTTGTTCGATCTTGGATCGGTTAGTTCGCTTGTCTCACTCTAGCATCCGTGCCTCAGGCCGATCTATCATTGCTGCTGCAACACGTTTTGTTTGTCAATGGAGGTCGATAAAGATTACAGATGATTTGCTGCTCTTTCTAAACCAGGTTATTAAATGTGAGTGCTGAGAACCACAGTAATCCCTGTCTGCACATCAAAGACAGGCAAGATATCTGGCTCGCTATTAGCAGAGTGGCTGGCTGCCACCTGCCCAGATGTTTGGCATGTGGAGTCCAGTTATGCCAAATGGGGATCAAGAGACCACAGGATGCCTTCCAGGAAGCATCTGAGGTTCCCAAACGTCAAGGACAAACCTGTAGTCAAATTTAAAAAAAAAAAAAAAAATGCAAATAGTTGCAATTTTATGGAATATTCCACTTTAAAAAGAAAAAAAAATTATACACTAATCAATTTGAAATGGATCTTTTTTTTTTTCATCAAATCAATTTCACCTCTTGCTAACAAGCTAATTTACTTTGATCCTGACACCTTTGAAAGGTTGATGACACGGCTGCCTCACATTTACGTTTTTAATTTTCTGTGAACTTAACAGGCTCTTCATATATTCCTGCTTCAGGGACCACCGAGCTCAGCGTGGATTAGAAAGAGTTGATGTTGGGCTCTGTATATCCCACAGTCGTGACAATCCCAGGCCTGCTGCCTGGGCTCTGACTGTCAGTTAAAGAACTTGCTTGTGATAGCGCCTCAGAATATTGGAAGGCTTCCTGTGGTTAAAGCCCTGACTGTCAATGTGCATTTGATTTCCAGGGAGTTTATTCACACTGAAGTTGTTTGTTGTTATTTAGAGCCAAAGCCTCAGAGTAAGTCTGTGCCACCCAGCTAAGCGATGGTGGAGGTTGAGGTGATTGCCGCAATTATGTGGTGCGTTACTGAAACACATTACTCAGTGTTAAAATTAGAACAAAGACCAACAGATATGCTACATTCGACACACAAAGTGGACAGATGGCCCTGGTCTTGATCGGGAGTTCTCGGTTCTGTATGTTATTCAGTTTTAGAGTCAAGGTTGAGAAGGCTACACTTTCTGATTATGTTCGGAAGGAGCTCCACATGTTGACTTGTACAGTGCGAGCAGGGAAGTTTAGTTTCCCACCATGTCGGAAAGCTGATTAAAATGCACAGACTGGACTGGCTATGAGAATGTTATAGCTAAAAAAATAACAACTGGTGAGCTGCCAAAACATTTTAGCATTTCTATTCTTGGAGTTTAAATATGTGCACATAAATAGACTTTTCTGACAGTAAATATTTGGAACCAGGAAAGCCACAACTTGACCAAGACTGGGAGAAAGACAAAGACACTCCTACTCTTACACGACTGTAACATGATCACACTGATAATTACTGAAAATGTTCAACTTTCCAGTTAAATATTTGAAAACATCCCATGCATTTAAAAGATGAAATTAATCCAGCGATATCAGTCAAAAGTTTCATCCATGCTGGAATCTCAATTAAGTATCTATAGATAATTACGGCCCTCGGAGGATCTCCTAGATGAGATCCACTGAGTCTTCCATTAAAGTGTTTCTATTTTTATACCACAGCATTTGGTGGGGAAAGCTAAACCTCCTGTTTAAGAGAATTCTCAAGGAGTCCAACAAATGCAAATGTTTTTACAAAGAAAGCAAATTCCACTTAGCAAAGGTAAACACAGAAATCAAATATGACTTAAACTTGTTGTAACATCTGTACTGCATGCATTAAGAAATAAGAATGAATGTCTCCAGCTACACACCTATGAATGAGACAGTCCCTGTTAATACAAAGCTAAACTCTATCCCTGAGTTTTGGTCCCCAGAGGCAGATTTTATGCATTCATCCACTCAATGTTTTATTTACAATTTTAGAAATCAAAACAAAGGCATGAGAGTATTCTCCCATTTTAAATGATGCTGCGAGTACAATTAAAACCAAATAAATACATCCACAAGACATACAACTATATTGCTACCACTACCACCATCATCACTACTACTACAATTACTACTACTACAACTAGTACTACTAATAATAATAATAATCAATTCTCTGTAATTCACCAAATCTCTGTCTGTGTGTTTGTTTCTTTGTCCACCAACTCCTCCTACACTGTCAGAGGTTGAGCAACAAAACTTGGCACACAGATATATCATTGACCCCTTGAGGTACCTATCTACATCAGATGTTATGTCATCATCAGGTTGCCTAGCAACCACCTACTTTTTTGCCTTTATGCATGCACACCATCTTTGTGGAAGCATCATATCGTTTTAATTTCATGATAGTAACGTCCTATTTATATCCACAAAGGCTGAATTATGCATGATATGCATGATGTCATCATGTTGCCTAGTGATCTGTAAATGCAATGTTACGTTCTTACTTTATGTATTTTAATAGTCATCCAAATATTTATCTGCAGTGGAATCTTGTTCACATCACCAACAGGCTAATCATTGTTAGCATGCTCCTGTACTATTGAATAGGATGACAATAATGATAATAATAATTATCATAAAGAACATAATTCATCAGAATACCAACAGAACAAAGTTTAACCAAAGTTTCTTAAGGGATCCCCTGACAATTTTGAGTTTTAGTTAGGAGTTATTTTTCAGCTAAGAGATGGACTGCCGTGAAATTTGATTTTGACATTCCTGTTGCTCAATCAGTGAATCGCAGTTATTCATTCTATAACTTGGTAAACAATACCACTAACACTCATAAACACTGAAAACATGATTAGTCTATTTGTGCATGTGACGGTGCCAAGGCAGACCCCACGACACGTTCATGTTGTTCCACATACTTTATTAATCACACTCCACACAATGACACGGTTGCTGCTATACATACACACACACAACGGCTGCATCTCTCCCGCTGCCAGCCGCACACCACAACAACCCAAACAGGACCCTTTTTATGGCTGGCGAGGCGTGATTGCTGATGCCGCGCAGGTGAAGCCATCTCCACCGCACGGCACCGCAGCCACGCCCCGCCACAGTGCATATATGACAACCACGGATATGCAATTTATTATGTTCTGCAAATTCTTCACACGTTTAATCAGCCAGCACACTATCAGAAAACACGCATGACACACACTAAAAAGAAATTTAAGTAAAAAAATGCTGACTTCAAATAATCTAATTACATGTAAATTTTCCATGTATTTTTGTTACATGAGTACAATGTAAAACTCTAAATGTAATGGAATCTGATGGGAATTTTACTTGGATGATATACATTCAGGTTATACAGAGCATATTTCCAAATGATTAATTATGTAAATAAATAAAACTCAGATAATATATATCTCAGTTGCATGTTACTGAGATTTATTGCTTCACGTTTATGGAGGGCAAAGAATGTTTTGAAAGGCTCTTGTGATTTAGACACGCAGAGACAAATATTTTGACGCTGACCTTTGGCCATAGTCACTTGGACTGTGCTGAGTGAAAGACTAAAAATGACTTTATTTTCATCCATAACAAAAACCTGTTTATTAGTCATTAAAAACATTTATCTGTCGTTTCCAATGAACACTGAGGTATGCCTGTTATATTTCTAACTACGGGACAGGAGACTGATATATTTTTTCCCTTCTATGTCACAGGTGAATGTGGCTTCAACATTTATAATACAAAAATATCAAGAGGCATGCATTTTTTAACACACATTTGCTCCACATGGATGAATCGGTGTCAAATCAATTTCAAAGGTGGTGGGCTCGACTTTGACCTTGTCCCTAGCTCCTCAAATTGTGACTGAGTTCCATTAATACAACTTGGAGCAATTTCATTGGATTTAACAGACACAAAGCCACCCTGAATGCTTCCAGTGACAATCACTTTCACTGGCAGGACTGAGGTGATGCGCTGTAAGCATTTTACATATCCATCATATCTAGCAAGCAATGCATTTAGAAAATTATCAAGCTATTTGAATTTAAGATGCAATTAATTCAGCTTTTACATTTTTATATTAGGTCAACAAGCACGCAGAATTATTTATCTCGCTAGAAGGTCATTTACACCCTTCCACCACACACACACATGCACACAATCAGCCTCATTACCTGAAGGTGGGGAAGCAGCTGCAGTACGCTTTGCTCTCGTATTTTGCCTCCAGAGCATGTGTTATCAGTTAGATGCAAGTCAGGCACACTGAAAACCTCTTTTTATAACAAACAACAAAGCTGTACACCAAGAAGAAGAATTGTGACTTTTGCAACTCTTCTGGAGATCTATAATTCACTCTGACAGATGTCAGAAATGGAGCATGTTTATTTTAGCTGCACTGTGACAACAGGCTGCAAAATATACCTCTGAACACATCAGAAGCCTTAACATCCTGAATTCTGTGAATTCTGTGTTGTGCATGACTACATCATTAGTGAGAAACTGCTCCAGTGAGATGACTAAATTATGATTACAAATTAAAATGAATCACAGGCTCTTCACTGTGACAAAAGAGGGAAGGCCCACCCGACTCTAGATGCCTTTTTTTCCCCCCTTCAGAGACTCTATAGAAATTTTAAACACGAGCAGCAGATTTTAATTGAATGACAGAAAGTGCAACAGAGAGAATCGGGCCTTACTGTTTGCGCTCAGACACCCTCAACATAATCACACTGGGTGTCATAGCTCGAAGAGTAAGTCAGAGCTTCTTTTCTAAACTGACTCCGACAGCATTTCACAGACAAATACAGAATAAAGTCAAATTTTTCCTCACGAAAGAAACAGAAAAGATCAGAGTGCTACAGTAAAAAAGAAATTAATATGGCCTTTGAATGGTGGCATAGTTTGATACAATTCTGTTCTCATCTTTCAGCTCCACCAAACAGAAACAGAATGTCTCTAACTGATCAGCATGGCAGTCAATACATCAGCGTGTGCATTGGGATGAAGAAATCAATGTCAGTCCACTCCCATGGCGCTTCCATCTCTGCCAGAAAGCCCTCATACAAAGACGGAAAGCCATCAACTGAACCTACCCAAAGGGGATAGCACGCAGCTGATATTGATGTTTGAAGGAGTGCACCGTGGTGCCAAGAAAGGCCCTTGTAAAAGCTATGGTAAAGGATTACCCAAGCAAGCATGTCCTCCTTCGGTGCAGACGAGAACACTAGTTTCCACCCTTGGTACCATTTTGAAGGGTCATTTTTAAACACAGCGAGGGATGAAACAAACAACAAGAGAAGCTAGGAGGAGCCATCCATCACTCCTACTTGGCTCTACCCTGCTGTTTGTTGAAGGGGAGATAAAGTTGGCCTTATCTTCAATTAAGCTTGATCAAACAGTGTTAAAAGCTAATCTGAAATGCTAAACGCAACAAATAGGCTTACAAGGAATACAAGACATTTTTATTGCAATATTGATTAACAGACAATTGCCACTTTATTATTCTGCAATGATGAACATGATGCCCATAGAATTCAAAAATCAAATAATGAAATGATAACAACTGTACACAGTAGAAGGCTGTTAAGATTCACTCATGTCCTCTGCATCAGTCATCGTGTTAGTGCTACTATCGATCATCAGCTTGTTCCAGTTTTCCTTACTACTCTATGATTTATGATTTGACGGGGGAAACAGTTTCCAACATTTGTTGTTGTTTCAGCATGCCTAATATGACAGATCTTTAGGCAAGACGGGAGGTAGGATGCTAAAATCATTCAAACTAAAGAGGTTTACAATATTTGCTGTACTTCTTCAGGCCCTGTGTCAGTTGAGAGGTTTTTGTTGAGATCTGGGATTGTTGCTTGCAGCTGAGAAGATAAGATTGATGTGCCACAGCTCTGCCAAACAGACAATGTAATTAAAGTCATGCAACCATGGTTTGTACCATAACTGAAGCACGTAGCCACATCCTTCTTCTCAGGTTCCGTGCTGACACAGACTTCTAACATAGTTTTATTTCTAGTGTGTCTGTGAATGCATGCTTGTGTTAATCTCAACATTTACAGCTAATTACCCCCCAGGAGACAGTGTTTTGAGTCAGTTTGTATTCATCTATAATTTAGCCAGTCAGCTAATGTGAAGTTTAAGGTGCACTAATTAAAGAGTTTTATAATTCATAGTACGTAGTTTGTTTCCAGTACACTATAACATTAGTAAAACCAGACCCAGTATAAACAGTTACATTATGAAGGAACGAGGTAATACAGGAAATAAAAGACTGGAGTCACTAGTTAAAGTACAGATTGAATAACTTAGTTAACAACATTGCTAGCAAATGCATGTATTTAACCACAGACAAACAAGCAGCAATAATAGCAGCAATAGTAGGAAAAAATATTTATAAAATATCTTTCTAGGGAAAGATTTGTATTTCCCAACTGCTGGATTTTCCTGGAAGTCGCAAGGTAAAACTGGTCATAAAGAGTATACAGCACTGAAAACCTCCTTGCAATTGCTTTGGTTGTTAGCAGATTGCTGTGATTGCCTGTAGTTTGCATGGAAGATGCCAACTTGTCCACAAACACTCACCAACTATTCTCGTGGTAGTAATGAAACTGTAATACAGACAGAACAGGGGGACAATTCGCCTTCAAAATAAAACTTCGGCCTTGCAGCTGCAGCCAACGTTTCAAAAGGCGCAGCTTTTACTTTGAAGGCGAGTGTTCAGAGTTTTCGATTTGTGTTACACTCTTAAATTTCACTACACTGCCTGAGTATTTGCACACAAACTGGTGTCTAACGTACAAACTATGGCTGACAATCGCAATCTTTTAGCAACCAAAGAAATCACAAGGAGGTTTTTGTGCAGCACACTCTTTACAGCAACATAAAAGGTGTTCTTATTTCAAAAACAGTTCTTAAAAGATCCTGAGTAAGCTGTATGGTTCTTTACAGTGGCTGAGGCCAATAGCTAGTAGCTTCTGATACAGCTATTGATGCATCTGTCAAGTGTGTTTACATTCATGCACTGAGCTGCTGCACTAAAAACTCTTTTCTCTTCCTGTTATGAATCTATTTGCAATGTAATGTGAGAACAGTGGTAATAGTGTAGGCAGTGGTTTGTGGTCAGATGGTAGTTGGATAAAAGGGTTCAGAAAATTGAAAGAACAGCAACAGGATTTGCAGAAATCGAGTATTTTTTGATATTGGTTGTTTAATTAAGGGGAATATTAACCCTCTTTCAGCTCAGCTTTGCTATTTGCTAGCTCCTGAGGGAAGTATCTGTCCCTTTAGCAGGTCACTTGTTATTATAGATCATATTATATCATTTTCTGTTGCCTGCTGTGGCTGGAAACAAGGAAGCACTGATGGGAGCAGTGAGAATGAACCAAAAGTCAAGTTGTTGGGAATAAAATCAAAATAGAGAGATAAAAGCAGCAAACAGAGCTGACAGAGCCAACAGAGTCTGGCTGCAATGCTCCGAGGATTTGTCACCACAAATGCCACCTTTCACTTTACAGACATTTATTTGTTCCATTGTAAATATGAAAATACTGATTAGAAATGCTCTAAAAATGTCACTGAATGTAAATCAGGCTTTTTTTTTCTTCTGGAATGCCCAATATCAATGCTCTCTCTGGCATCAATGTTGAATAGAAACACTTCATTCAGAGAGCACTGAAACTCTTAAGTTGAGAGATGTTCATTGTTACAGGAAAGGTCAGGGATTTGCTACGTGCTAGGATTTAACCTCTGAAGGTCATAATTACTGACACATAATTTCTCAGCCTCAGCCTTTAGTTTTAGTGCTTTCAAGGAAATTTAGTCCTCGGGAAAGTAAATCACCTAAATCATGTGGAATCATAAATGTCACCACCCGTCTCCATCAGTTTGGCTTTACTTCATCAGGCTTCAGCAATCTGTCTGACATGGCTGTGTTTAAACAGCTATGGGACAAAAACCTGAAGGCATTCTTAAAACAGTTAAGTATTATGTTATTCATGCACGACCACAGCTCTGCTTCAGACCCACAGCACACAGAGAAAAACATCATCTTATATTCCTCGCTTTGCCAGACAGCCTGAAATTCGGCCAGTTAGATCAAGGCTAGAAACAACAATAGCCACAAGTTTAGTCTGGAAATCATCAGCAGAAGGACACAAAGTAATGCTGCTTTTAGTTTTGTGAAACTGCAGGTAGCTGATGAGTGATCATTGATGCGGCAGAAATAAAGACAGATTCACAGCGATGCATGATGCAAGCCTCATCAAAACGACTCTCAATGCACACCTTCCTAAAAGGTTAGTTGGACAGATGAGGTGACGACATTACAATCTGACAATTATGACACACTCAGCAGAATTTTACACAGCGAATGGAGCACGCGTCAGAGAAAAGCAAAGTTCGTCATATGTTTCTGTTTGACCCACAGCATATTTTTATAACCTCGTGGTTTTAGGTTATTGTAACAGATAAATAACCTCTGTATCACATGTGACAACATCCACATGTTTGTTTTACCCATGAGCTGTGACCTCAATACACCAAACAGTCTTCACAGAGCACCAAACCATGGATACAAACAGATAAATATGAGAGGTTGACCCTACTGAAATCCCCAGTTTAATTAATGCCAGGTCCCCTCTCTGTAATTTGAAGTCTCCTTTATTAGAAATTTTAAAAGTTCTCTCCCGAGGGATGTTCTGAGTCACAGGGAAATTGTGGCACAATATGTTTTTAATTTCCCAGGAGGTCCTTGCACAGCAACTATTTAACGATGGAGCAGCTTGGCTGAATGAAACTAAAAGGTATGCTTTTTTTCCTATTGTCATTATGACTGACCTTAGCATGAAATAATCTGCCTATATGCACAGTCCTCACTTGGTCTTCTTCGAAGCTTTGCATGGGACAAGCACCAGAGTGCTAGTCTTCACTCTTTTAGTCTTTTATTCATGCAAAAAGTAGGTTTCATTATTTAAAACGGAGGTCATATGAAAAAAGAGCATATTTGGTTTCAGGTTTTCTTAAATAACCCAGAAAATCAATTATGGGAAAAACAATAAATCCCACAAAATAAATAAAATATACCATTATTCACTTTGTTTATCAAGTCTTTGTGTTCTTTGTAAACAGTAGTTTCATAATGATCTGCTACATTCTTAATAATGTCTTATGGACATCTTCCCTACAGTGCACCAATCACCCTCAATAATCCCTCCAAAACCACCAAGAGAGGACTGATCCCTTTGCATTATGGATATGAGACCTCCAGGAATGTTCTGAAGGAATGATCCCCTGGATGTGCAGCATCAGGCTTCTTCCATCGCATCCTGAAGATGCTCAATCAGACTGCGATCTGGGGCGTTTGTTGGCTGGGTCAGCACCTCGGACTCTTTGTCATGTTCTCTGGGACGTTGTGGAGCAGATGAGGTGCACTATTCTGCTGGGGATGTCGCTCCATGTGGCGATGCTGGGTGTGCGTTTGATCTGAGACGGTATTAAATGAAATATTAAGTTAAAGTAACATCCAAATGGATGACAGGACCCAAAGTTTCCAAGCAGAATACTGCATTGTAACTATATAATCAGTGCTGTTCATTTCATATGTCAGTGGTTTTAATGTTGCGGCTGATGTATGTATTCATAGAAAATTCATAAGTATTGTTTCAGTAGCGGTTTTCATGCATTTTCATGCAGAAATATCCAAGCATAGAAAAATTGTCTAATTTATTTGCATAATGTTTTGTAATTTACAGTTTATTCTGTTTTGGCTGCAGAAAACAAATATCCCCAGCTCACTTCATTATTCACACAACTTTCTGATCAAATGCCAGGTCAAATGTGTTAACTCTGAGGCATTCCATATTAGTTGTATACTATGTAGTATAAACAGGCCGCATTTTGTGAGTTAATTCAATTGTTTTCTCCTGCTTGTTGATGTGTGTGTGCAAGGTTAATAAAAATTATTTATAAACCTCTATTTACTCATCTAAAATATACCAATCCTATAAATAGTTTTACTGAATTAACATCCAAGTCTGCATTATATCAACTAAAAAAATGCAATTAAAAAACAAGCAAACAAACAAACAAATGAAAAATATATTCAAAATATATTTAAATATAACTTTCACCACTGGTAGATATTTCCAAGTTTCCAGCGTTGAATATTCTTTGTCCTTTTTGAAATTGTACTAGTTACAATGTTTTCAAGCATATTTTCCAAGTGCTCATAATGTAAAGCTAAAGGAACAGGTGTGCATTTTCATACTGAACTTTAAAGTAATAAGTAGCCTTAGTCTGGTGGCCTTGAGTTCCCTCAACTTGGTCATACTGAGCAGTGGTATTGTTAAGACTTTCATATTCGAATGTTCAGACAATTACCATCCTGATCAATATGTGCAGAGAGATGTGTATTTTAAGTCTATTTCCCAGAAGTTCAGACCATGAACAGAAAGCTGAAAGTGAAAAAACAAAAAACAGAAAAGGGTAGAACTTTTTTCCTCCCGTCAGGTTTCAGTTTGAATATTTGTTCAAATATTTTCAAGCCAATAAGTGAAACAGCTCAAAGATATTCAAGGTTAGTCACATAAGTGCTTTCCAGTTAATCTGGTACTCAAGCTGGTGTCGTTTCCAGTGGAAGCTTTGTTTGGGTCCTTCCAAGTTTCTTACTTTAATATTGCTTTCATTTTGCATTGCTGATAATGTTAATAAAGCTGCAATCAATATAATAAGCAAGAAGAAAAAAATTTGCCAAACATGTTTCCCCTCTTCTGATAAGACATCGTAGATTATTTTTCCTTGAAAGCTATAACACTGATGCTTCGATACCGAGTCTGTTGCTCTGTCGTTCGTTCACACATCAAATTAGATCCAAAGGATAAGGGTTCATTAGGGTCCTCACGCTGTGACAGTATCTTTTCTGTTTCATTTTCAGCCCACAGTCTGAGGACACATCCATAATCTGTTACTGCAGTGCGATGGGAAGCCTGCAGCTGCTGCTCTCAGTCCTCCTCACCCTGTCCATAACACACGTCTCCTCAATGTCACTCAAATATGAGTTCAGCTCTCACATCTTCATGACAGCAGCAACCAATAAGAACCACCTAAAATTTACGTCCTTACATCTCCTCTTCAGTGTCTGACCTTTGCTTGTAAAACCACTGACCTAAAAGGATTTATTGTCCTTGTCGTTCAATTACATCAACAACACTGTCATGCAAGAAGGTTCAGGTGCTCATTTAGAAAAGCGTACACGTCAGTGCTAAGGCCAAAATCCGCCTGACGAAGCAGCAGCTGATGAGTAGCTCTGATCAAGTGTCTTGACAAAGATTTTAAATTAGTCTGTGATTCACAGGTTTGAACTGGATGATGTCCATCATGACAGAGGTGAGCGATGCACTGCATCCGTTCTCCATTTTCTGAAAATAACCCAGAAGGTCATGTACTCTTCTCATCATTATGACTGTTCAGCCTTTTACATTTCTAGTCCAAGACGTTGTTCTTCAGATGACTTTTCCTCCAGAACAAAATGCACGACAGTGTGCAAAAATAATTTAGTGTTCACATCCACTACATCAGCCAAACTTCTTGTATTAATCTACATTAGCATCTGGGCTGGTCTGCTTGCATGAATTTTATTTATGGTTAGCAATTTTCATGTTACAAATTATACAACAAGCCAGCAGGATAGTCCCTGTGGTATGTATTAGTGCACAATATGCATTATGATAACAGCCTGAGGATCAGTGCCTTGCAGATGAGTTATGTGTGTGTTCTTCAGTGATAGTGGCTGTTAAAATAATATCTTAAAGACCTTTTATTACCATATTATCCCAATAGAGCACTCAGCCTGCATCTTTAATTTCGGTTCATAGAGTTTCCAAGAGTAGAATGGGAGGCAGAGCCTTCAGCTATCAGCCCGCTCTCCCGTGGAACCAGAGGCCTGTTTAGATTCTGTGTCCCTACCTGCAGTTTAAGTATTTGTAGTTGTCATCTAATATATCCCAGAGTTTACATCCTCTTCTTTTTTCTCAGCTTTTTCTCCCTATCCCTAATCAGCTGTCGCAGATGTCTGCCCCTCCCTGAGCCCATTTCTGTCACAGGTTTCTTCCTGTTAATAGGGAGTTCTTCCTTCCCACTGTTGCCAAGTGCTTCCTCACAGGGGACTGTCTGATTATTGGGATTTTCTCTCGAATGTTGTCTTGACCTCGCAGCACCTAGAGGCGACTATTGTTGTCAACTGGAACCATATGAATAAAAGTGGCTTGAACTAAATTAAAATAAAGAGCCTTAAGCTGCAGCTTGGATAAGCACAGACATCGTTTAGCTTTATAGCCAACCATCACATACTGATTTTGCTATAGTTGGCTATATTTGCACCACCTCAGCCTCTGTACTGATGTGACATGCATGACGGGTTTAACACATTGCAGAGTCAACACACTGTCAGGCCTTATAGTTTTTCACTCCCCAGTGGTAGATTGTAAGCACACAAATCACCGATGACTGCTCAGGTAGAGCAATGGCCACTGCAATAGCACTTTCTTCTTCATCCTACATTCTTTTATTTATTTTTTTTTTAAAGTTAGAAGAGTTTTTGTTATCTTGAGCTTTATAAGGAAAGCAAAGAAGTCTCCAGTTGTTTCTAGTAGAGAATAGCTTTTTTTTTTTTTTCCTTTTGTGGCTTTGAGTTCTAATGAGAGCACATTAATACATACCTGTTGGGAAGAAACACACTCAGCAAATCAGTAAGCTTCTAAGCAGCCGTTTGAAGTGCCCCTGCCTCGTTTCCTTTGCTTCACATTTTAATGTGGGGAGATATTGTCTTCTAATGTGCTTGTAATATACTCTGTGTTCCTCATGATGACACAAATCAATAGATATACTAATCCAGGAGTATCCAGTGGGGCATTCTCTTATCCTGCTGGATTTTCACACACTAACTTAAAACTCTGTTGAGTGGTCTTTAGAGCAAGTTTCTCATTCCTGTCAGATGCAACAGGGATTATGTACGATACTTAAGGCTTCACCCACTAAGAGCTGAACTTTTTTTCACATAAGTCAAAAAGAGAAAGTGAAACAGAGACCAGTTTTATATTTGCTGACATCGTGGGATGTGATAAACAAACCAA
>VVHJ01013364.1:4238-14711 GCA_015107715.1 Tylochromis polylepis | reverse complement strand
CACACACACACACACACACACACACACACACACACACACAATCTTCTTAAAAGTAATCCTATTTTAACATCTAGATGAAATGGTGCCAGCGTGTACCTTTTTCCTCCCTGGGACAAAATATGTACCCTTTTGTTCTTTGAAAAAGTGTAGTTACCTAGGTATTCCTAGGCGGTGCATCTGTGTAGGTTACACCCAGCAGGACTGAGATTGCCTTTTACTATAGCTCTGCTTGTGGGAGCCTGTGAGGTGGTTTTATAATCCTACAACTATTCTATCATAGCTGGAACTCTGCATGGTTTAACAGCTGGGGCACTCAGTCATTGAGCCATTTGATCACAACTGTGACCACACTGTAAAAAAAAAAAACAGCACTGTACATTCAGCTGTCAGAGTACCATAGCGACTGGAATAAGCAGCACCAATGGTGTGTGCCAGTATTTTCCCTGAAAGCTATCATCATAACCTGCAGAACTAGTGCTTCTAGAATCACTTTTGAGAAAAGACACTTAAAAAAAATCAAACAGCTGGAGATCTTCACACTTGACTTGGTCAAATGAGGACATCACAGCGGGAATGAAAGACTTCAAAATCAGAAAGTGGACATTTTCAGTGGGATGGGGACACAAGCTCGACCTGATTTACAGAAGGAAACTGGAGACGGTCAAAACATGTACGTGGTGTTTGCATGCATTCATGCCTGGTTTGGCATGGCAGTGTCATCATCGCAATATAGGTCTGTCTCCAGGTGGACAGGAACTACTTTAGTATCTGTCACAGAGTCCAAAAAACGCCTGGACATTTGTGATATAAAAGTGACAATATATGAAAAACAGAGAGACCAAGGCTCAAAAACGTTTTTTCTACATATTTTTTATAGTTCATATTTCAAGTTGATGTTGTCTTACATTTTGTTCATGTTAAATACCAGTTCTCACTTAATTATAATCCTGAAAAATAAAAATTAAAAAAACTGTTTTTTTCCCTTTAAAAAAATCTTAATGGTCAGTAATGTAAAAATAACTGCAAGATATCGAAAGCTGAGGTTATTCTGAAAGAAAAGCGGAAAAAGCATTCACTCATAGTATGATTTTGGACTCTTTTACAGCCAAAGTTACCAAATAAGACCAAGCGGCCTGTATTATACTTGGGTAATAAAGGGTTAATCATCGCTAAACCTGACAATCAGTTATAAACAGGTGTTTGATTAGGAAAGACTTTGTATATATTATTACCATCATAATAACAATAGTAATAATAATATTTCTATCTGCACGATTCAAATAACTGTGTTCGCGAAAAAGCATGAAGTGGGCAAACTGCTATGACACTGTCCACAAATCCTGCTGTTTCATTTCCAAACAAAAGTCTTGATTCGTTAGAAGAAAATTGTGCACGCTCTCCTGCATTATGTCTCGGTAATCCAATCCTACTAGTAGTTGCAACTTTTGAGAGACTGCAGGGGGAAAAAGCGGTTTGGCAAAGGCCCTGCGATCTGTTGAATGTGGAGTTTGTTTGAGGGGTGAGAAAATATGTCATTTCGGAGCCGTGGTTTATTCCAACGTAAGAGAGCGCACCAATGAAAAGCTCTTACGCTCCACCCTACCTGCCTCCATTCCGCCCCCCCCCCCATGCCCCCCTCCTTTTCCATCCACATACTCACTACTGAACACGACCTACCTCCTGCCACATCTGGAGACGCTTTCTCAACACGAGGAACTTCAAGTTTTGCGCTTACTCTGCGAACAAACACGCGTTTGCGAATTATCTGTCCGTCAGGGTGAATTTGGGTTTCTCTTGATAGTAAGTAGCCTAAATTATTCAGACCAAGTTGGCGTTTTTCCTGTTCTCTGAGCTTTTCACATCACCATCGGTAGCTTAAACAGATCCCCGTTTGGGAGTTCCATACATGCAGTTTCTGTTTAACTGTCACGGTGGATAGATTTATAATTCGGCACGATTTATGGACATAACGACTGATACACTATCGTTTTGTGCTTTTATTAATTTATAAGAAAAAAAGAAGAAGAAGAAAGAAAAAGACCGGTGGTAACCAGGGGTAGCGAACACGCGTACAGTGATCGAGTTGAAACACGCAAATCAGACACTTCTATTAAAAGTTTGAAATTTCACGCTCCGATCTTTCACTTGGCTGCCATTTACTGTTAAATGCACAAAGTAAACCCTGTCTGCGATCCTTCTGCCCCACTGCCGCCCTGCACGACAGATCCGTGCGTTGTTGATGGTGACATGAGTCACAGGATTGAAGTTGTGAAATTCAGCAGCGACTGGTGATGGAATGATACGTTTCGGTCTTATTTTGGTACAACGCTGATCTAACGCTTGGAAAAGAATACTGGAATAAGCCGCAAGGCGCACAGTTCCATACTGAAGTGTTTAAGTTAGTCTGAGGGGGAAATTTAAAAGACCTAAAAATACAGCGTCGGTTTCTTCCCTACAAAGAATCATTTGAACTTCCCACCGCAGAGCTAGGGCGACATAAATAGTTCTGACATGTGGATGTAATTTCAGAAGAGGAAAAAAGACAGATGCAGAGAAATAAAGAGAGCAGCCTGAGCCGGAGCATATAGTAGATTATAGGAAATTAAATCGAGGGCAGAGCGAGGCGATTACAGAGTTATGATTTCACAAGCCATCATAAGCATCGAGAGGCCAGATGGAGTGAAAAAACACAACTCGTTCCACTTTGAAGAGAGTTAAGTAGATTAAATAATTTCATCCGAACTCAATCAGCATCTGTCTGAGCCCTGCAAGGACTCTTGGAGGTAGAGTTGCCTCAGGTCAGGGATGGGATCCTCTCTGCTTCTCCGCAATCTGGACTTTCTACTCATCTCTCTACTCAGCGGTTTATGCCTGGTAAGTCATTTCAAAATAAAAATAAAAATGCAATAAGCACATCTGGCCATTAACACTGTCTGATAGACAATATGCTACTTTAATGTTGGTGAAGTGTGCACAGATCACTGAGAGGTTGTCAAAGAGAGATCTGCATCTGCTGTGTGCCAAGTAAAACTCATGTACCTCCTTTAGGATTATTATTTTTAACCCCATATTGATGATATCTGTAAAATTCACTCTGATTTTGATTTCCACAAAATTTGTCCATTGCTTCTTTTGCAAATCATGATGGAAGGAGCATGTGTTCAGTGTTAAGGAGAGAGTGCGTCCTCCAGAATTAGAGACAGAGTGGCTCTGTTGTCAAAAGCTTTTTACTCGCATCTGCTCAAAACCTTTAATTGTGTCTGCGCTGCAAGTCAGACTCTTGAAATTGCTGCTTTATCAGACCACACGGCTGTTTTGCTAGAATCAGTGGAAAAAAACAACACATTTGAGCTGAAATTTCAAGAGAGACGGTTGAGTAATGACAGACATATTGTCAGTTCCCTAACAGGAGTTAAGAGGTGGACATGGCAGCTAACAAAAAGCAGCTGTGATTAGTGATTACGCTCTTGTTCCATTAAGTGCTTCTTCCCACCCTAACAGTACAATTAGGGTTTGTGTAAGCACACAATAACCTAGCTGCCCTAAAAGGCAGAGCATTGTGTTTTACTACAGCACATTTCATGCTGTAAGCTCGGAAAAGCTCTGACCTGCATGAGCTGATGCAGCTCGTGCAGTCAAAATGGAGCTAGAAATTTCAATCACATCTGCAGCAGCAGTGGCCGAACAACTCGCCCAACACGGTGATCTAGTATTGAGCTTTCAAATGTTGCCATAGTTGTGTTGAGAATGTCTGCATACACAGGGACACACACACAAACACACTGTGCAGGCAGAGCAGCACACGAAGTTGGTTCTGTGTGTTTTGGCTGAGGCTGTTGTGCATTCAACAGGCAGTTCGCCCAGGTTCTGAGGTACACTGCATTTTCCCAGTGATGTGGTCCATCACTGTACCACAGGACCTCTAGGCTCATTGGTTTAGATGGCAGAGGAAAACAATTATAACATAGCTGTGTATTTATAGCTGATTCAACATTGAGTCGTTCAAAGGCTCTGTCTGTGAATGGTGTTTACCCGTTTTTAAGTTTGGTGTTTGCTTAGTCTTCCTCTCCACAAAAAAAGTATTTATTTTTTTCCAGACCATAACCAAACGGGATGTAGATGTTCACTGAATCTAAACTAAGAGCGGAAAAATCTGGGTCTGTGTTTGAAGAAAGAATATAAAGGAATATTTTAAAAATTGAGACATGCTGTTTTCAAAATACAGCGTTTTACAACTTTCCCAGAGGCTCTGCGAATCCTTGTATTAAAAATACAAATATCAAAATGTGTACGTGCTATTTTTATCTGAAGGAAATTGGCTGATACAGGGACTGACAAGGAATATCTCAATTGTGTTTTACACTGCAGCAGGCAAGCTGTAGTGACAGCTGACAGACAAAGCACTCCCTCATAGAGCCTTTGTTCAGTGTGACTGGCTGCCTCACTTACTCAGTTATTACATTTATTAAGAGGCAGCACTGCTTTCAGGAAAGCTTGGTGAGCGTTTAATTTTTACCTCATGACTGTGTTTTCCCTCTGTGATGACCTGCATGTGTTCGGATCCTAAATGGAAGAACTCAAACTTTAACTGCATCTGCATGACATTGTCAAGGTTTATGTGAGCTCTGGACAGAATCTGACTGTGACGGCTGTCATGTTTAGTATTGCACAAGGCAGTTTTGACTAGTTTCACTAGGTGTGGAAAATATCAGTTCTTGACAACTTTAGCCAAAACTTTTGTCCTTTATTTTCTTTTTTGTGTGTGCAGAGAATCAGCAGTTTTCCTTGTGGCTAAAATTCTAGATTAAGTAGTTCAATCAATGTTCTGTTAAACCAGAGATCACCAATTTCCCTGAGGATATTTGTCAAAGTTATACCGAACTGAACTGACTGATGCAGAACTCATAAATTCCCCACAGATGAATGACGTCTATGTTTTTCTCACCAGAGAACAGCTCAATTGATATTCATAGACATGGTCAATCAATTTGAAATCAAGGGATCACCGTTGTGGTCAACAGCCAAATGCATCCAAGAGGAGAGCAGAGTGCACAGAAAATACATTTTCATAATAAAGTACCCTCCGTGTCATCAATTAAAAGACTTTAAAGTTACTGATCCCCCAAGAAAGCAAACAATGACTACCCCGTTCCCCAATAATCATTCAAAGTAGCTTTATCCATCTCTGTTGAATCATCTTCAATAGAGATTCATAACATAGATTAGAGTGGCGGATAATCTCATCCCAATCTGTCACTGGTAATTAGGGGCAGCAGATATCGCCTTACTGATTCAAATGAACTGCTGCTGCATCTGTGAAATAGGCTTTAATATTGAAATTCATTTCTGCATACCCATTTGACTGATCTCAAATATGACTTATGATAATTTTCTCCCACTTGTCTGTGTTTGTGTGAATATATGTGTGCCTGAAGATGTATGAAATGAACCGTCCTCCTAAATTTATTCCAGAAATGTGCTTTTTACGTAGTCATTTAGAGAAAACTGCTGAAACGACAGACTGTTTGATTGCTGCTTTTAATTCTACTTCATATGCAGCTTCACGCACAGAGTTAGCCTCCAAACTTTCTCTGATAAGAGCAGATCCAGCGTGCAATGCAACGTGGTAATTATATTTATTCACTATGCATTGTTAATAAATAATATATTCTGAGAAATGATGTATTATTGCATAATTCATAATCTTAATTAGTGCTCATATATTACTTTATATACTCTGACAAAATGATCAGAATTATTTAGTAAATTAAACAGACTCAAGTTTTTTAAACCAAATTCAAACAGTCTTGTTTATGGTCATCATCATCATCATTTGAGGCAATAGTATGTAATGATGTAAAATTGTTGTTTTTGTTTTAAATTGGAATAGTTCAAAAAAAAAGAAAAGAAAAACAAAAACCGTGCTTCATCTCTCACCTAGAGCCAGTGACCATGGAGAAGCAGTTAACAAAATGGATGAATGTAGAATCGGTTTTGTTACAATGCAGA
Organism: Tylochromis polylepis; assembly: GCA_015107715.1. Classification (NCBI taxonomy): domain Eukaryota; kingdom Metazoa; phylum Chordata; class Actinopteri; order Cichliformes; family Cichlidae; genus Tylochromis; species Tylochromis polylepis. The sequence goes on along the minus strand of VVHJ01013364.1, from coordinate 8,702 downwards.
AGTACTTACCGGAATAATCATTTTGCTCACACTGCCCTCTATCAACCGTACTTTTGATTATTTTTCAAGCACATGTACAAAGGTGACGTTGTTTTCTAATTCATTGTGCTTAATGCTAACACTTGATGCGTCTCCATTCAAAAGTGGCACCTCTTACAGGTGCCACGAGATTACAAATCCCCTTAAAATAATGATTTTGGTTGTAGACACTTTGTTATTAATGATAGCCTCTTTCATTAAGACATAATACATGCCACTAATCAAGGTAGCTCATTATTTGAATGGGGTATTTCTTTATCAAACATTGGGCCATGAAATTTAAGGTCTCTTAAATTGAAATGAGTCAAATTTCCATTTATTTTCCCCCCTCATATACAACAGTGTTGTACATTTTTCTAATACTAATACAAATGTAACTATTACTGCAATTATTAAAAGTAATGACACATAAGAGGATATATTCAAACAGAGAATCCTCTATGCAATAGTGTAGGTTTAAGTTATTATTTTTGTGTAATTGCACATTTGATAGGCTGTTACATCACTTTCCTTCTTGTACAATGCTCAATAGACTGTAATTCAAAGTTGGACGTAACCATGTGTCACCTGCTAATTTATGAACAACCATTCTGAATCTTCACGCCTGCATTTTTGCTTTGACCTTCTTGTTTTTTTTTATTTAATTTTATGTCAGGCGTGACTATGGATGAGACGGTAGTCCTGGAAAGTTTTCATCTTGTGTGGGTTAATACAGCCAGATGTGGAAAAAGACAAAATATCTTATTTATCAAAGGCCGTACTTTTAAAATGGCATATCTTTTTAATCCTAAGTAAAACCCAGAGGAGTTGATTAAAAAAGTCTGTCGTCACAAAGGGAAAATGAGCAATAATGACAAAAAACAAAAAACCCCAAAACAAAACACTATTTTGGGAATTGACTGACTTTTGCAGCCAGTGTAAGGTGATCATTCAAGAAACTGCAGTTTAAGAATTCTTTGGTTTCCTTTGTCTACCTCTGATGTTGAAGTGTTGGTGTATGCAACCATAAAATATAATCTGGCACACATTTTCTTTTTAAATGTCTGTACATTGTTTCTCCTTGTCAGTGTGCTACCGAAGTCTCCTTATATTTGTTTTCACATGTACATCATCTACCAAAAATAGTATAGCCTATCTGGCGCAAGATTTTGTTTCCATTTCATACATTGAACCATAATTCATTTACTATACTATATTATATGGAGACAAAGTTTTTTGCAGGTTTTCACCAGTTGTTCATATTTTGTGTCAGTTATTTTTTCACACTCAGCTTGTATACATCTATACACTCACCGGTCACTTCATTAGTTACAGCTTGCTGGTACTGGAACTGCCTTTTACTTTCACAGCTGCCTCAACAAGGTGCTAAAAACATTTGGTCCATATTGACATGACAGCATCACACAGTTGCTGCAGATTTGTATTTCCATGTTGTGAATCTGGCCTTCACATCCCAAAGATGCTCTGCTGGATTGAGATCTGGTGATTGTAAAGGCCATGTGATTGCAGTGAACTCCCTGTCATGTTCAAGAAACAAATTTGAGATCTGAGTGTTGTGATATGGTGCATTAGCCATCAGAAGATGGATACATCGTGGTCATAAAGCAATGGACATGTTCGGCAATATTACTCAGGTAGGTTGTGGTGTGTAACCAATGCTTAAATGGTATTAAGAGGCCCAAAGTGGGTCAAGAAAATATTGTCCAATATTAGAGGCCATGTGAACTGTAGTCACTACTTTTCTGTTCCTAGCTGACAGGAGTGGTACCTGGTGTGGTCTTCTGCTGCTTTAGCCCAGATGCATCAAGTTTTGACATGCGCATTTAGAGACGCTCTTCTGCTTACCTTGGTTGTAATGACTGGTTCAGTTACTTTACCTTTCTCTCAGCTCAGGTTATCCTCTGGTATCAACAGGGCATTTTTATTGGGAGCGCTCACTAGATATTTTCTCTTTCTCAGGCTGTTCTCTGTAAACTTTAGAGATGGCTGTGCAGGAAACTCCCCCTAGATCAGCAGTTTCTGAAATACTCAGAGCAGCCTGTCAGCCATCAACAACCATAGTGGCTTTCTTCCGCATTCTTTCGCTTGCTTTGAATTTCAGCAGGTCATCTTAACAATGTCTATATGCCTAAGCGCACTGAGTTGGTGCTGTGTGATTTATGAATATTTGCATTAATGGGTAATTGAACAGGTGTACCTAACAAAGAGGCCAGTGAGTGTTTAAATATTTGTGTGCATGTGTATTTTTCTGTTTATATTACCATCAGTGCACTGAGTGGGATGAAAATACTGGCCTCACTGGCCACTATTTTATTTCATTTCCTCAGGGAGTTCAAACAGTTTGGATGCAGCTTTGATCTCGATGCCTTTTCTGTTTAGCCTCCATTAGAACAGAGAGAGACAACAAAGCCTGCCAGGGCCCATTTACACATGTCACTGGACACCTCACTGACAACTGTCAACCGCGTGCCAGACTGAAGCCATTTTATATGGGAAAACCATCTTCCTGTCATATATATTTATATATATCTTATATTTCATATATTGAATATCTCATGATGAAAGGCTCGCTTGCTTTTTTTTCTTGATAACAAATTTTCAAAGGGTTACTTGAGGGTTAAGATTTGGATTTAGAGTTTGGGCTGGAATGAGGTGCAGATTTAAAGCAAGGGATGTGATTATATAGACACTTAGTTATTAAGGTAGCCCTGAGAGCTAAAGACACTGCAGCTCAAGAAAACACATCCAAATTGAAAAGCCCAAGAAAATATCATAACCAATTTGCCAACACAGAGGCAGCACTTAGAAAATAAAAGGCTTCAATTACAGGAAACACAATGGAAGAGCAAAACATGTTGCAGTGGTGTGATGAAAGATTGTTGAAGATGTTTTCTTAATTTGCTTGTGTGTTATCTATTTGCTCTTTTAAAAAAAATTTTTTTCTTTTGTTTTTGTTCAAATTGCAGTAAAATGAGCTTTCAGGGCCACTGTGCAGCATCTTTTTACTCTTTGGATTAGGAGCTAAGGAATACATCATGTCAATAAGTGTCCTCACAAAGATAGACATAGAAATGTGTGTGTGTGTGTGTGTGTGTGTGTGTGTTTGATGCATGGTTGGACTTTACATTCTGACCTTTATATTTCCCAAGATGGAGGGGAGAGGAAGTAGGAGGTGTGTCAGCAATGATTAAATAGTGAAGTGCAATTTTAACATAAAATTTACTAAAGTTTGTTACCCAGTTTCAGACTACACTTGAAGCATATGATACACATTTTGTTATCTAATCTTAAACACAATGAAGGAAAGACTAGTTCTTACAATAAAGGGTTTTCTTGAAGCAATCCATTACAGCACTACCTTTATGCTTGAGTTCATTAGTTTTCACTGGGATTTGTGATAAGTTGCTTATTAATTAACCCGCTTAGCACTCAGAAAAATAACCATAGGAGGTCACTAAGCCTTAGCACAGTTTACATCTTACTTTTTCAGTTAGTTTAAACTCAGCGGCTTAGGCTCAGAGGAGGGCTTTGCTAATTGCTCCTAATCATGAGCAAATCAAAAACTACTGGACAGGCTAAGGGAGGATTGCCCACAAAGCTTTGTGGATCAATCAAAATTCATTTGAGGAAAAAAAAACAAGCAAACAAAACAGTAATTAATAATCTAGCACAGGAATTCACAGTCGACTTTTAAAATTTGTGATGCCCCACCATCTACCACTCAAACACAGAATCTTTTATATTGGATCACTGAAGTGAGCTCCTAGTGATCATTTAATGCACCTCTCTGAGTTACACCCCATTTCTAACCATGCACTATTTGCGCTGCATGAAATCTCTAAACATCAGTCAGTGTGCCTTGTGTGCCCACACCTAACTGAGGTGCTGCACTGTGTGCGCTTTTCTCAATCTGCCTCTCAGTCTGTATGGAGTGAGTCACTGCGTGACCAAATAATTTGTCATACATTGATTTTGAATTTAATATGCAGTAACATGCTCACAGTACAGAGTGCAGGGCCAGTGCGGAGCAGACATTAAAGAGAGGAGCATACTGCAAAAACTACCAGGGTGAGGTGAGCAACAGAGAGTGAAGAAAGGATCAGAATCATCAGCCTCATGAGAGCCACAAGAGGCCAGTTTTTTGTTTCGGGATCCTTCAGAGTCCAGACCTGAAGATCAAGGGAAATTGTACTGACAATAGTATTTCAGTGCAATACATAGCACATAATATATCATGTAATACATAAAACTGCAGATTTGATCAGTATTATTATTATTAGGCAATCTTTGTAAGTTTTAACTCAATGAAAGATTTTTAAGGACACTCATTGAGGTTATATCAAAAAGAATAAACTTAGAAAGAATATACTTATTTTTATCCCTTTATTCTTAAATTGCTTATCGAATTCAGGGCCGTGGGGGGGC
>VVHJ01013358.1:15931-35868 GCA_015107715.1 Tylochromis polylepis | reverse complement strand
AAAAAAAAAAAAAAAAAAACAACTTTCTTTAAAAAAAAAAAAAAAAAAAAAAAATCCTGGAATAAACTTACTCTGATATTGGAGATATGCACTCTCCATTCACATCAATTGCTGGTAAATTTGACTCCAGGTCCTCTATTGTTTGATAGCTCTCTCGCAGCTTTCTCATACAATCGAAGAAGCCTCCCATTGACGAATACTGGAACAAATAAAAGGCTTTAGTTCTAACATTTGCTAGCATTTAATGTTGTCACACAATAACAAGTGAAAGTGTGTGCGCTGCTGTTGCTTATCCTCACATGCAGCCTCATGTTTTGCACTTCAGTTAAAAAAATGCCCTTGAGCTTCGGCATCTTGTCTTTGAGGAACGGGAAACTGTACTTTGGTATTCCGAGTTTTATCTTTTTTTTCTTCTTCTTCTGTCTTCTGGTGTCTTGAGGGGAAGCCGAAGGTGAACTGTCATCTTCACTTTCCTCTCGCTCTCTGGGAGACGTGAGACCCGATCGTAGGCTGTGGCGCTCCCGTCTTTCTGACCTCACAGCCTCAGGTACAGGCTTCTGAGTGATGAACAGGCTGTCCGCCGAGTCACTGCACAGACACAGTTACATGGTCAGTATGTCAAACTCAAGAATGTTTTGCAGTTTTCAAGACATTTTCGTGACCTGGGGGCAACAGAGATTTCTCATTCTTTGTTAAAATGTACACATATTTTAAACACATTCAAGCGTGAGCTGATGTTTCTAGAATTTGGTCATAAGCACATCCTCAGATTTGGTGGTCTACAATCACCGGCTACTTTGTTAAGTATACTTTGATTGTACCGGTTAACTTACAACAACTGACAACAAAATACTTTTTGTTCCATACTGGCGTGGAGTTTGATCTCTAGGGTCTCAACAACAGCTTTTCTTTGAGGAATGTTGCTGCAGATTTTGAGATTTGCTGGCCACGGAGGCCATTAGAGTGCAAAGAACTCATTGTCATGCTCAAGAAACCAGTTTGAAATGATGCTAGCTTTGTGACGTGGCTCGTTATCCTGCTGGAAGCAGTCATCAGAAGATGGCTTTGACTCTGGCGATAAAGGGACGGACATAGTCAGCAACAATCCTCAGAGAGGCTGTGGCGTTAAATTTAGGCTTGGTTGGCATCAAGAGGCTTAAAGTGTGCCAAGAAAATATCCCCCACACCATTACATCACTTTAGTCATCTTTGATGTTGATACAAAGCAGGATGGAATAATGCAGACGGATACTCTTCTGCATATCTTGGTTATAAACAAGTAACTGAGTAACTGTTGGCTTCAGTACTGTTCACAGGACATTTTCTCTTTTTTGGATCATTCTCTGTAAACCAGAGCAATGGTTCTGTGGGAAAATCCTAGTAGATCAGCAGTTTGTGAAATACTCAGACCAGGACATTCAGCACCAACAACTATGCCACTTTCAAAGTCACTTAAATCATATTTCCTCCGCATTCTGATGCTCGCACAGGTGTTCAGCTGCACTGCAGCAAAGTGTGTGTATTTAACTTTTAAAAAGGTACTGTCGAGGTTTCTCTCAATCATCGCCATCTGTTTGAGCCCCTCCACCTGTAGGGCTTTGGGGCAGGGGTTTTACTTATTTTCATATTCAATTTAATAAGTGATATATTCGTTTGGAGAAATGAGCTCAGACCATAGCGATCAAACTTCATTTTTATTCTGCAAAACTTGAGGTGTCCCACTGAAACGTGGGCACTGGAAAATATGTTTACTGAACTTGAGTGCAATATCGTGTACAGGATAATTAGTGAAACTGGAGGAGGAGGTGTAAATAAGCAGGAACACCCTGACCATGAGGAGGAAGGATGCCTGATGTTGTGGCAAGGAGGAAGGTGCACAAGAGTGCAGCGGATGGATCCAGGATACCTGACCGTTCTTCCTTTGCTACATTACAGTATAGAGCATTTATGTAGGAGACTGGTGACAATCTTATGACACAATACACTGTTTAGCTTGTTGTACTGTGTTATGTGATCATTGCAGGGAAAAATATCAGTTTTTCTTTACATTACCTACAGATCCAAGTGCTCTTTTATGGAATACAATGTAAACATTGCGTTCGCGAAATTTGGGTGACCTGCAGCTTATCTTTAGTGTTTTTCCTGCGTGTGTGCTGTTTGTGGAAAATACAGACATTTAGATACATTTATCAGAGCATCTGTGGAAAAACTGCAGATCATCAGCGTGGGGTCGGAGTGACCTCCACTCCTCACCTGTCTGTTTCAGCGGGCTCGCCTTCAGCTGCTCCATCCTCTCCGTTCTGTCTCACAGAAGAAGACTCGATAAACTGCGAAACTCTCTCCACATATTCAGGAGGGAACGTCTCCAGCACAAAGTCCGATGGATCCGCCGCAGCAACTTCGGCAACAGCGTCGGATTCAGTCCACTGATTGGACTGACGCACTTTCGCCATCGTGTAGCTTCGCGGAAGAGAGCGCTGACAGCAGCATCAGCGCCTCGGAGGACTTCACCGAGGGACCCGGGAAAAATCTTAGACACGAAACACGTAACTACAGGAATCTGCACCAAAACACGCAAAACACTCCACATGCGATTTGGCTTAACCCGGAAGTGTTCAGACGTCACGGAGGTGACGATGGTCATCCGACCAATCGCCAAAGAGGAGGCAGAAGATACTAAAAGAATCAAGAGGTTACAGTGTTTCCACTTCCGGTTTTGTCTCCAGCTGAGCTAGATGTAAGATATTTATTGTTTTTTGTTGGTTGATATCCTATACGTCAACTCGACGTAATAACGAGCCTCACACAGAGAGAGAATTAATATTAATATTATAATTAGCTGTAATAATGGTATTAGTTCCGTTCAGACAGCGAAGCACGAGCAGCTCGTTTTCTGTTTGAGACCGTGCACCAAAGCAGACTGTTCAGGTGCTGCTTGTGACAAATGTAAAGCGTCTCCTGCCGTCTGAATCACATTCTTCGTCCGTGTCATGGTCTGCGCTGTTCAATGGGCTCTATCTTAAGATGTTTGCTTTAAATGTAACCAACTCTATGCACTGGTGTGCAGTTCATAGAGTTAGAAGATTTCCCGAGCCCAAAAACACCACTTCTAGAGCCAAGCGGGCTGAGTAATGATAATGCTTTCCTTTTTATCTAGAGGGAATTCTAATTATTAAGGGAAACATGGACAATTTTTGTTTGATGGATTTTTTTTTAAGTGAAAGAAATAACGAATGTCTTTAAATTGGATGAGGAAACACTTCCTGGGAGGGTTATCATCTTGTTCTTATTTACTCTTTGTTTGAAGTTTAACCTCGGCCGTGTCCGCTATTCTTATCCACTCTCCCTGCACCGCTAAACTGTCTCCCAGCGCGCTCACCCTCAGGTGGATCTATGGCAGACACCAGCAAAACCGAGAAGGTTCAGCTGCACGCCCCAGATCTAGAGGAGCTGCGTGGCGGTAAGGAGTTCAGCTCCAATATATAAACGCAAAGTTGTGCATGTGTGTTCATGTGACTGGGCGCTAATGAAGGTGTTGTTGCTGATTGGTTGCAGTATTACAAGCAGGACTGGAAACCAACTTTGCTGAAGTTCAAGTGAGTGTTGTGGAGTGTCCGGATCTCACCAAAGAACCCTTCCAGTTTCCTGTCACAGGTAAGAGCCTATCAAGAACACAAGTGTGATAAAAACGAATCCTTCTTGCATGTTCCCCTACATGCATAACCATTTTGTTTCATTTGAAACGCTTCATAAAACATGCATAAGAGTGGGGATGAGCTTAATTTGCAGACTGTGGATCAGAAACAGCCTGACACATTCTTAATGTCGCCTGTACCCTGCAGGCTTGTGTGGAAGTCCTCGCATCACTGATGTTGGTGGTGTGCCGTATCTGGTGCCTCTGGTCCGAAAGGAAAAGGTAGTTTTTAAAAATAAAAGAATTGCGTTGAGAAACTTTAGTGAAAGGCTTTGTTAAAGCATATTTGGCATCTTCTTTTTCTTCTACTGTCAGGAATACAACATGAACACTGTATCGAAGGAGCTGGAACTTCCAGGCGCTTTCATCCTTGGTGCAGCAGCTGCGCCCAATAGAATAGTTGGAATGAACGCAGAGGTGAATTGCCTTCCTTCTAATCCAAAGTGCTTCACTCAGAAAATGAACTAGCTGTCATTATAATCTTGAAAGGGCAGTTTGTTAAGTCAGCAGTCAGTGGAATGAGTGCTCTTGTCCACAGCTGATGCCTCTGGTTTTGACCGAGGGAGAGGGAAGGCCCGCAGTGAACAGCAGCTACTTCTCCTCCATCAATCCAGCTGACGGCCAGTGTCTGCTAGAAAAATACAGCGACAAGTTCACAGACTGCAACTTTGGGCTGCTGGGAAATCTGTACGCTTGCGAAGGGAAACCTGGAAAGGTAGTCAGTCGTAGCCTTTTAAAAAATGCACTCTCATCCTGCTTTGGCTTTTGGAAAATGAACGGAACTAGTTATACTTAAACGTAATTATCTGTAAGTTAATAGCATTACTGGTGTTGTTTTGCGTGAACTTTAGCCCCACGTCATGAGAGAATAAACATTAACAAGAGATCAGTGACTAAACATGCTGAGTTGGTAGTCTTCACCCGTGTGCCTCTGCAGGTCATAGAGGTTCGGGCAAAGAGGAGAACAGGAAGCCACAGTCTGGTGACGGCTTTGCGGACAACCCTTGCAGGTCATTACCCCGATAAAAGTCTGGCCCTGGGAGGCACCTTCATCATCCAGAAAGGGAAAGCTAAAATCCACATCATGGTAAATAGTGGGCATGACACAGAGCATGTTACAGACTTCTACTGACACAGCCATGTGCTTTGATTTGTTTCCTTGCCTGTCAACAGCCAAGAGAGTTCTCAGTCTGCCCCCTCAACACCAACGATGACGTCAACAACTGGCTCAAGCACTTTGAGGTCAGCTCTCCACTCATCTGCCAGTCGGTGCTCGTATCCAGAGACCCTGTAAGTTAAAGCCAATAGACTCACACCTCAGGGTGATGCAGAAATAAAAACCACCTGGTTATAGTTTTATTACCTGATTACAGTGTTTTTTGCTCAGTAGGCTTCTTTGTAATGTCCGCCTGGTTGCTTTACAGGGCCTAGACCTGCGTGTGGAACACACCCACTGCTTCAGTCACCACGGAGAAGGTGGCCACTACTACATAGACACTACACCTGACAGTGTGGAGTATCTGGGCTACTTCATGCCTGCAGAGTTTGTCTACCGCATCGACAGGCCGAAGGAGACCCACGGAGTTGGACGAGATTGAAAAACTGCATAAAACATGCTGGCAGCACAGAATCTTTTGATAATCTAAACTGATGCGACTCACTGAATCATTTAAAGCATGTTACATTTCATACATAAAAAAAAAAATGACTGCACATGAATCAATAAAATGAAAGAATCCCAATGAAGTGATATGGATTGTGTTTAAAAAAAAAAAAAAAAAGTGGACAGTGACATCACATCGCTGACATACTTGGGACCTTGACCTACATTAATGCCCGCCAACTCTACTGCAGTCAAAAAAAGTTGTGCAACATGGAGCAGGCTTAACTGTCGCAGTAGGTAAAGCTGCTTAGAGAAAGCTAGCTTTTTAAAAACCTCCATACCCGACCTGCCCACACCCTGGATTCACTTATTTGTATGATTAGGCCTCTTGTGGGTGTGTGCACAATGTGCTTGATTAATATCCACCTCACATCGCTTTCTTATACTTCCACTTTCTGAAACAGGGTAGAATAGCAGTGCTGGTGCTTAGGAAGCCAAGTGCTGCAAGCGCATAGCTGCGTACCCCTAACCAGTGATATGGTTTTAAAGTAAATCAGATTTTAGTGTTTTAAATCAGTCTTATGTCATTTCAAATAAATCTTTCCTCAGTAGAAAACTGTCACAGCAACACTGATAGAAATATGTGTTACTTGTAAAGGACTTCATCATTTAATAATAAACTAAGACGATGATTTTCTTCTGAGTGGGTTTTTTAGTGTGTGTGTTGTAAAATAACTATATATTGTGCTCGGTAAGGTTCAAATAAGCTGTGGTGTTTAACTTTAGGCGTCCAAGGGGAAAAGACTGAAATGATTCTCTGTTGGTACCAAGGGATCAAACTGTGTCAAGAAAGTATCCCCCACACCATGACAGCACGACCAGCCTCAACCACTGATACAAATAAGGATAGATGCATGTTTTTATGTTGTCTACATGAAATTTTGACCCTACCGTTCGAACGTTGCATCCCTAAACATTCATCACCAGGCCACATTTTTCCAATCTTCTATTACCCAGTTTTGATGAGCCGGTGCAAACTGTAGGTCCTGTTTGCTTTTCTTAACAGACAAACGTGGCACTTGGTGTGGTTGTCTGCTGCTTTGCCCCGTCTGCTTCAAGGTTCAACGTGTGTTCAAAGATGCTCTTGTGCATGCCTCAGTTGTAACAAGTCTCTTAAATCACGTTTCTTCCCCATTCTGCTGATGCTCTGTTGGAACTTCAGCAGGAGGTTTTGACCATGTCTTCATGTCTGAATGAATTACATTGCTACCATGTGACTGGGTGATTAGATACTTTAACTTATTGAACAGTTGAACATGTGTACTTAATTAAGTAGCCAGTGAATCTACTGCCAACAATATACCTTTTTATGAAGTCCGGATTTTGAAATCAAACAAAGAAAATTATAATGGGTTATTGCAAACATAACATTGTGTTACAGGGGCAGTTAATTACAATGCAATTGGGCTAGCATCAGTAATTTTTGAATTTGACCAGTTGTAGACCCAAAGACAAACAGACGTGTGAAAAATTACTACTAGCATGGTTTATGAGACTGTACATAAAATGCCATTAATAACAACAGACGCCAAGGATATATCTGTACACTAAACTACATCTTTATGCTTGTAACAGCTAATCACAATAATCCTGATGAGTTCATTGATGTTCATTGAAAGTTACAGTTTTTGAAACCTTTGAAGGATGTTTTCAGAATGTACTTTTAAAGTTATTTTGTGCAACTTTCAAATAACCTTTGGGGAAGGCTTCCTAAAGGTTTCCCCAACTACTATTTTGTAAAACCTATAGTAGACCTTTGAGGTACGTTTAAGAGATTTTCCCTAAAGGCTGTTTAAAGGTTCTTGTACAGCTACATGTACAGCCAACAGCCATACAGGCTTTTAATATTATCTGTTTCTTTACTAATATCTATCTCACTGTGGGCATGCCATATTTCCAATATAATAATTAAACTAAGTTAATATTTTATTTTTACTTCATTTAAAAATGTTGAATACTTCTGGTAAAATGTAAAAACCAAATATCTTATCAGAGGTGACTCTTATAGCTTTAATTTTCTTCATGTGCAAAGAGCGCCCTCTCCTGACCAACGCAGGCGGTACACCATTTCCCACAATGCTGCTGCCGCACCAGCCCGGAAGTGAGACGTTTATTGACAATATGGCTGCCGTACTAGGTTCGGATTTGCAGAAATATTTTAATTGACAGCGTTGGCCGTAGCTGCGACAATACCCCGTTTCCAGCTCAGGAGTGTACGCGACAGTTGCATTTGAATGAAGACAACCGCGAATCCACGGGATGGTGTCAGTGAGCTGAGGAAACGTCCAGAGTGTGAATCCCGTCATGTCGTTTTTCAAGAGGAAAGGTGAGGAAAAAGCTCCCGCTGAAGGCTGCAACGTCGACGGTAGCTAGCGCCGTGGAGAGGGGTGCATCTAAGATGTGACTGATGAGGTTGTCCGTACAAAAATTAGCCGTGTAAACTGAGGTGTTTGAAGGAATGTTTTTCCTCCTTTGCCACTGCTCCTTACTGCTTTTACATGATTAGCTTAGCGATGGCCTCCCTGCCCCCCCCCCTTCCTGATTTATCTAACTTCATGTTAGCTGGGGTGGCATTAAATCCACCACAGAAACCTGTCACAAGTCTACGTCAACGTCTTCCTGTATGCAGACATAATTCAGGGCTTCCAGAGCATCAAAAGAACACTGTTATCTGCTCCAAAGCAACACTTGTGTCGAAATGTTCAGTAGCAGCTAGCTAGCTCTGTTGAGGTATTTTCATACATACTCAACAAGCAAGATATGTCAGAAATATTACCGGTGACAGGTTGTGTCTCAGTCAGAGCTGTTAATTATCAAAAGGACATAAGTTTCCGTTAACACATTTGGCTGTAGAGAACCTGGAGTTGGCTAATGCTAATTTCCAGTCACTATTGAGTAGAAATTAGATGGGCTGGGCCTGCTTTTTTCCCGTGTATTTTCTCGGACACAACGTGACAATGAATTTCAGTTCAAAGCCCCACAGTTTAACCTCTTTTGTGGTCATTGTGAAGGCTGGAGTCACACTGACAGGCGTCTTTTGTGTCTTGTCTACATCTTTTTTTTTTTTTTAAAGTGGGGCAGGCAAAATGTCAGACTCGCCACCACCTACAAATGACCCCTTCTCTGAAACACTGTCAACCAAACTGAAAATTATAACATTAACGGGGATAGAGTAGGTGTAGCAATACATTTGGAAAAGAAAGAAAGGACTTTATTTTTCTGCTGCACCATCCGACAACAGGTGACAACAGGTTTGAATGATGCCTTTGATAGAAATCACACAATAAGAAAAAATATATAAAGGCTAGAGAGGCCATTAATAATGGAGTCAATAGAGCTCCTGTCCCATTTCCTTAGGAAGCCACCATAATAACTTCACTGCTGAAACTGGCCTGCAGTTTGGTATCCCCTAAAGATTAGTGGTTTTTCCTCGTAGGCTACAGTGGCTAAAACAGCTGACACAGCAGATCACCAAAATGAGGAACTATAGACTTCACTTATCCAAACCCTGAATGCTGCTCAGGACTGACAGGAAGTGAATTTGTTCCCTGTTAGTAGAAGAATTTTCAATGCCAAAAAAAGGGGGAAGTCAAAAGTTTTACTATTAAATTTGTATGCCATTTGCCACTAATTTCCAGACACTCTGTTCATACATTATTGTAAGTTAACTTTGTAGTTATTAAAGGTTTATTATTTTATGCTACTATTTTTTTTTCTTAATAGTAGCATCCATTTCACTGACCTAGCATGGTCCTGTAATAACATTAACATTACGTAAAAGCATTACTTCACTGCCGTTATTTGCATCTTTGTGTTGTAGTCCAGTTGTGTAAAAATGACTGGGGTCCGGACTTTTTAAAAGCGATGTCGCTTCTGTGTGGCAGACAGCCTGTCGGTCCCAGCCAACTCTGACTCTTGGTTGATACACACACACACACACACACACACTCAGATATGGCTCCATCCCAAATGTCTCACATAAAGAGCATCTTCAGCTCCATTTGTTTGGGCCTCCTGGTGTCACTGCTTGAAATGGTCACTTGGCCCAACCAAACGGCTTCATCCAGAGATATGAATGGAGGGTCACTCTGATGAATGGTTGCCACCATGTTTGCCAGCATGCACTCATTCCCCTGCAGGGTGCACACATCATTCTTTTTGGTTAATCTGACAGCTGCAGAGCTTTGGAATGACTTCACATATCTGCTGTATTAAATGCACTGTGTATTTTCTCGGGACAATCAGTAAGTCTTGGTGACCTTCAGGTGTAAACTAGCTTACAGTCATGTGAAGGAAAACCAGAACTGATAGACCAAGGTCACAAATTGTAGGACTCTTGATGCAGACGTCTAGTATAAAAGCTAACCTAACTGTCTGCGCGCTGTAAAACGGTGAATCTCAAACTGCGGTGTATAGAGGCCGTGGACGACTGTGGAATAATCTGAAGTTGAATGAGCATAATTCATGTGGGGAAAGTAAGCAAAAAGACTGCTGATGGTGCTGTTTAGAGCCTTTAAAAATAAAATGATTTAGAACTGTGGGGTCTGTGCTATAAACCTTCTTTACCTTTGGAAGTGGGGGATGCTGGGAAAAGTTTGAGAATGACTGTGGTATATAAAGCAGGGTGGACATTGCTTTACGTTTTAGAACCCAGTTTCGAGATTTAACCCACACCTGTCAGCAGCAGCGTGGCCAGGTGGAGGAAAGCATATGTGAGGGCTAATTAAGCATTAACACAGACTAACAACACACAGTGTGAAACGACATTGCCACGATAACGACTAACAAAATTCAGTTTGTTGCCTTTTCAGTAGTTTTCGGTTCTACAGGTATTATTAAGCAGCCTTTCTTAGAAGTCTGTATCAGAGTCCAACAAGTGTTACAGAATCGCTGTTGTGGGAAACGCATCCCCACCACACCACATCAACCCCTCAGTGAAGTTTCATGTACTGATTCTTCACCCTCTGGCGTCTCCCCGTATTATGATTCAAAATACTGCTTGCTTCTCCATTTCCAACCGCTGCTCTCATCTTTCTCCCCACAGCCAAAAGCAAAGAACCTGAGAAAGGGACAGACGCTAAAGTCAATAGAGGTGAGTTCCTCTTTACTCTTGTGAGGTTATGGAAGGTTTGTATAATGTTGCTGAAATGGCACAGCTGTGTTTTGTGGCAATGTAAGCACAAATATCAGGTGGTGTTGTTTTTTTTGTTTTCTGTTTTTTTTTTGTGGGTTTTTTTTGGTTTTTTTGATGCGCTTGTGTACCCTCGCCCACTTTGAGCTGACTTGAAAAAAGTGCATCTCTGATTGCTCCGCCAGCAGCATTACACAGGATGGGTCTTGAAATGTATAACAGGATTAAGTTTCCTCAAAGAAGGGCTTAGACTGTATTAAAAAGTTTGAAATGAATTCACAGATCCAAAGCAACAGCAGCAGTCAGGAAGCTCACTGATTTTTAGCTTGAGCTTAATTAAACGTAAAGAGCAAATCATTTACTTTGGCTTAATCCACTTACACAAGCCACTTAAATTTTGTAATTACATTTCTAGAAATAATTATTACCTCTAAATGGCAAGTACAGACAAACGTGATATAAATGCTTGCATTTATTATGTAATTGTAAGCCTTTTTCCTTCCTCTGGCTTTCTCTTATTCTTGAGGTACGACTGTAAAAAAAAACGAAACTGTTCTTATGTGGTATTAAAAAGGTCTTGAATGATCACAGCTGAAAGAATCATAACTCTTTCCTTTGGTTTTCTCTAAGGATCTTTAATCAGTGCTGGTTAAACTGTCTCGCGGACTAAAGCTGTAGCCTCTAGCTGCTAGCAAAGCTCACGCTGCACCGTGAAACAAACACTGAGCAGTCTGTCTTCTCAAGCATCTGCCACAGCCTGAGGCTTTGTGTACACTATGAGCTCTTTCAGAAACTGTCACTAAAAAGACCTTTTCTTACAAATCACACTGTTGTCATACATTCAGGCCGCTCAGAACATCAACGCTATTATATTCTTTTTCTTCCTTTTTCTTCCTTCACCTAAATCCTGTTTTCTCTCCTTCATCCTCTGCTCACAGCACCAACCAGCCCTCACTCTCCAGGACTGAGGAACCACCATGCCATCCAGGAAGCTGCTGGGCCGAGCCACGTGGCCATCAACGCCATCTCGGCCAACATGGACTCCTTTGCCCGCGGTCGCACCGCCATCCTCAAGAAGCAGCCGAGCCACATGGAAGCGGCGCACTTTGGAGATCTCGGTACAGAAGCTGCACTCACGAGCTTTTGCTTTGTTTTCAATGATTACAGATAAACATCCAGAATAATATTTAGCTATAAAAAGTTGTAGATTCAGAATCACGTAGACAGAATTTGTTTTGGGTTTCTTTGAGTTTGATCCAGATGTAGGTTTGTTGTCCCTCTTTGGTTACACTTATTAATAAGTGTATATATAAGGATTCATTTATTTAGTCTGTGACCTTTGAGACAGTTTGAGTTATAACATGCTGCATACTTTGTAGGACCTCTCTGCTGTTCTGTACACATTTGAATACGATTTGGTTAAACTAAAATGAGCCTTTCTCAGAAATGAATGCAAAAGGATAGGAAAGGAGCATTAAGACTGTGACTTCTTTTTTTTTATTGATTCATTCAGTTATCAATCTTTTAACTTGCTCAGAAATTATTTCCCTATCCCAGAGTTCAAAGTGAAGTCTCCTGCTTATATTGAGTTCCATACATGAAGACACTTTTCTTAGTCATATATTACAAATAAAAGCGGACACAATCTCTCATTTAGGTGATGAAACTGGAGATATGAAGCTTTTGTCTTTGAAAAGTGAATTATACATCTTTTTTTTAAAGATAATTAATGTGTTGTTATTTGATAGATTGATTAACTGGTTCACATTGGATGTACTGAAACCAATACTTTCACAGGAAAGCTCTGGCAATCAAGAAAAACACTGCATGGAAAATAAATACACAGTTTTTTAAAGGTGTCAAAATTCAAAGAGAATTACAGCTGTCACCAAGGTTGGACCGTAAGCTCCCGTTTCTGGTGTTACAGCGATGGTACGCACTGTGTTATGCACGTGGCAGTGTTCCCTCATTAATCCTGTGAGCCACTCACTGGGCTACATGTATCAGGTATCGTGAGCATCCAAACATTCCTGTCAGGGTAAAGTTGGACTTAAATTCTCAGGCAGTCACGTGGGGAAGAAAATTACTCTATAATTAGATTCTGTGTACGCTCCCCGGATGTCATGATATGCAGCGGTGAGCATTCACTGTAGTGACAGGGACTGTACGAGCAGGTGGGGCGTGTCAGACGGAGGTGGAGGAACCTGTGCTGCAGCCTAGACGACAACATCTCAATGAGACTCGCTGGGCATTGGTGATTTCTGGTCTGTGGTTTCAACAGACTGAAGAAGAAAAGGGAGGAAGCATTAACGAGGGTGCGTCTACGAGGCAGAGAGACGTAGTTTCACAGTTAGATTGAGGGTTTGTGGCTTCTAAGCACTAACTGAAAGCAGGAGCCATGAGTTGTTTTTTTTTGTTTTGTTTTCTTGGCTAGTGGTTAAAATATAAAAACGGGCACCACTATGACAGAAATTCAAAATCATTCTAACAGACACTGAATTACTGTGAAAAGGTTTGCAAATGAAACAGGAGCCTTTGATTATCCAGGTGTAGATGCTGGACTAGTTGCTGTGATTTTTTTTTTTTTAAACAGCTTTCAGTGTTAAGGCAGCCGTGACCGTGTGATCTTTAAGAATCTAGAGAGGCTGACTAAAAGCACCACACACTGCGTGACACATCTTGAAGCACCATCTTGTTTTCAAAGAGCAAACATAACGCTGCCAAACTTCAGCCCACGCTTCAGACTAACTACAGCTGATGTGAGGCGATTCAAAATCACGCAAGAGAGGCGGGTGTCTAGTCAGGATAGATAATAGAGCACTCAGTTTGCTTAAACACAGTCTCTCTTTGAAGCATTATTTAGCCAGATTACATCGACAGTCACTTCAGTTGTAAATTAATGCAAATAACTAATCAGCCAGTCACATGGCAGCAGCTCGGTGCATTTAGGCATGTAGACAACTGGCTGAAGTTCAAACTGAGCATCGCAATGGGGATAAAAGTTGAATTGAAGACTTTGAACGTGATGTGGCTTGTGATTTCTGGCGGGCTGATGGGTCAAAAAAAAGAGATGATATCCAGTGAGCAGCAGTTCTCTGGGTAAAATGCCTTGTTTATGTCAGAGGACAGAGGAGAATGGCCAGACTGCTTTGAGATGACAGTAACTCAAATAACCACTTGTTACAACTGAGGTATGCAGAAGAGCATCTCTGAGCAGATAAGCTACTTTTATCAGCTAAGAACAGGAAACTGAGGCTGCGATTCACAGAGGCTCACCAAAGCTGGACAAGGGAAGATTGGAAAAACATAGCCCGGTCTGATTAGTTTCAGTTTCTGCTGAAGCATTCAGTTGGTAGGGTCACAGTATGGTGTAAACAGCATTAAAGCATGGATCTATCCTTTTATCAATGGGGCCAGCTGGTGGTGGTGTAATTGTGTGCGAGATATATTTTTTTTCATGGTGCATTTCGGAGGACCTTTGAGATGTGGTGGAATGGAAAAGTCACATCAAGGATGTGTAGCCGGCAGCATCTGTGTGATTGTATCATGTTGATATGGACCAAAATCTCTGAGTAATGTTTCCAGAATACCTGTGGACTCAGACTGGAGTTTGGCGCATGGTGGGATTGTACTGTCAAAGTTTGCTGTGGATGCCCTAGTAATTGCCGACCACTTAATCCACGCATGAGTGAAGGAACGGACAGGGCACACAGATGTGTGCCTGTGACGCGCGGTCATGAAAATTTTGTCTGTGTTAAATCATCTGTGAAATTGCATAGTCTAAGACCAACTTCAGACAGAGAATGAGCTGGAAATTCACAAACCTTCAAAACAAACATCCCGGAGTTTAAATTCCCATCACGCCACCCTTCAGCCAGGACCAAATGTTCAGAGAGAGCCGAACACAGAAAATCCTCTTTTTATCTTTCATTTCATGTTGCAGCTCCCATCAATATAGTGTGCACGTTACCTTTGAAGGTTGATGCCACAGATCCCACAGTCTGTTATTAAACTTGAGCACTTGAGTGAGTAATGTGTGTCCAAAGACATCGTTAATCTCATTGTTATTTAAACAGAAGTGTTTAACAATGGATGGAGTTCCTGCTGTTGTGAGTCTTTAAAAGCATGTATTAAAGTATTTGCTGTGTAAATACTACAAAATAAATATCAGTTTTTAAGGTTTAATTTGTAGTATAAAGATGCGTTTTATAATTAAAGAATTCACTTAAGTTGCCTGTTAATAAATGTGTTGTTGCTAAAATTTTACAGTTTACACTGCGTTGTATTTTGTTTGAAAAGCTTTGATTGAATATTTTTTGTTATTTTTATTATAATATTCTAAGTTATTCAGGTGGAAAATATGTATCCATGTTCCAGGTCACTCCAGTGTGAACTATCAGCCCCAGGAGACGCGCTCTCGCATGTCCAAGACAGTTGAGCAGGCCCTTCAGGACAATGTCGCGATACCCCACTTCATGCATTTCATGGAACTACGAGGTGCAGACCACCTGGTTCGGTTCTGGCTGGAGGCTGAGAGTTTCCGCTCTACCAGCTGGTCACGTGTTAGAGCGCACAGTCTAAACTCTGTCAAACACAGCTCCTTGGCCGAGCCGGTCCCTGCGTCTCCAGATGGCTCAGAGCTCTCAGAACTCACCCAGAAAACGCCCAATGTCTTTGCACGGCACAGTAACAGTGAAGGCTCCACAGTTCAGTCTCAGCAGCGGGACTCATCCAGCACGGAAGCAGGAGCGAGACCCGGTACCCCTCGAACAACAACCCCCAGCAGGCAGACGCCCTCCAGGACGGGGACCCCCCTTAAGGTGCAGTCAAACAGCACCCTGCGAGACCTCTCCGACAAACTCATGAAAAGTGAGTCACCTTTAAACACCTTTTTATCTTTACATTTGTTGTCTTGTTTACAGGTTTTTAACTCTCTTAGATGACTAGCCTTTGTGGATTCTATATTTTGACAGGGGAAACTATTTAGTATTTTGATGGTCAACCAATCACTTTTCAGTATACTGAAAAATGTTCGTAAAAGGCAGCTTTCGTATTTGTCTAAGATTGAAGACCTTATGTAGATTTGTCAGTTCTGTCCAGTACATTTCCTGACGCTGCCCCTCCCTGAGCCTGGTTCTGCTGGAGGTTTCTTCCTGTTAAAGGGAAGTTTTTCCTTCCCACTGTCACCAAGTTCTTGCTCAGAGGAGGTCATTTAATAGTTGGGGTTTTTTTTTGGTATTGTTTTAGAGTCTTTACCTTACAATAAAGCACCTTGAGGCAATTGCTGTTGTGAATTGACACTATATAAATAAAACTGAATTGAATCCTTGGCTGCTGTGGCAAAATTGGTACGTCAGTAAACTGAAAATGCTACAGTGACCTGCAGTGGAAGGGGCTTCAGTATCAAATCTTGATTTGAGCCATTTCCATGCATGAACACTGGACTGTGTCAGGAGAATGGGGTTGGCACATTGTGCAAACTTGTCCTTTCTCACATGTAGTTTATGGCAGGAGAAAATTCAGAAACTTCAGAGACATTTTCAGTTCTGTTAATACTCACTTTGGTTTAGGCTAGGGTGCTGCACACAGGATGTCCACTCACTTTCCATGATGTCAGCAGAAAGTTATCTGCTCTGATCTCACACGCACCGTCTCAGACATCACACAGACTTTGTAGAACGAGCTGGCAGAGTTCTTAGAGTACTGTCAAAGATGGTACAGGGCTGCAGTGGATGAAAATGGCTTTACATTAGACCACTGATTTCCAAGGTGTTGGCTGGGACCCCCTAGTGGGTCCTGAAGTTGTTGCAGGTGGGCCATCATAGATACTTTACAATTGAAAACTCATCTTTGATTTTAAATTTGTGTTCTTGTTTAAAATGACCATAAATATTTAGGTTACTTTATATAAAAGTAATAAGTCTTGAAATTAACACAATATCACAAAGAAGAAAACACTTTATCTTGGTGTTGTGTTTTCATTTGAGTCTGGATTAAAAGATTTTCGCATTTCACTTTTGCAAGTTTGAAAATGGTGTCATTAGGCATTTTTCTGAAGAGCTCAGGATGAAACAGAAGGTCTGTGTGAGGTCACATTGGTCACCACATTAAAGGTCTGAGTGGCATTCTTAAACATGTCAGCTTTCCATCCTCTTCTTCTGCACTGGTTTAATGACATTCTGTGAGCATGATTAGTGTCCTCAGCTGTTTATTTTCATGACCCAGCTTGTGAAAATTTCCTAAAAGCAGTGGGTGGAATTGTACACTTGATTTTTACCATGACAGAAGAACTCCAGCAGCCTGAAACAACTTCACTGTGCATACAGGCAAAGACACGTGGGTGTGAGATTGATGTATTAATTGGTTATTCAGACTGACCATCTGGAAGAAGAGCTTTACTTGAGCATCAGTTGAGAGATAACTTGTGTGTTTTGCAGGTATAGAGAAAGATGCTGTCACTATCTTCACCAAGTACATCTCTCCAGATGCTGTGAGGCCCATCCCCATCACAGAACAGATCAGAAATGACATAGTTGGTAAGACCACAGATGTTGTCTCACTATTTTTAATACGGCACATTATGGTCCATCTGTTCAAAAAGTGTGTGTGTGCGCGCGTGCATGCAAGTGTGTGTGCGTTTTGTTCGATTTTATTCTAATCTTAAGAAATTTTGAAGAAAACCACAACAAACGCAAGCGCTAAGCTTTGTTCCTTTGTTCCCCAGTTCAGTCTGATATCTGGTTGCAGTAAGTCTTCTATTTTAAATGCGATCCTGGTGTGTGAAAATTTCCCCTCTCTCTTTTGTTTTGTGTAGCTAAGATTTGTGGAGAAGATGGCATGGTGGACCCAAACTGCTTTGTCATCGCACAGTCGGTAGCCTTCACTATCTTGGAGCAACAGTGAGTTTCTGTCCATTCATTTCCAAGAGCAGTTAATATTCGCAGCACGTTTTGACGTTAAGATTAAAGGCCGTCCCGTGCCCCATGTCATTTCACCATCCTGTCTTCCACCCTGCTGCACTATTCACCTCCCACCTGCTTTCTGATTTCCAGGCACTTTAGTGAATTCCTGCGGAGCCATCATTTCTGTAAATACCAGATTGAAGTGTTGACTAGTGGCTCTGTGTTCTTGGCTGACATCTTGTTCTGTGAGTCAGCTCTTTTCTACTTCTCTGAGGTGAGTGGGCCTACTGGTTCCTCAAACATTATTTATTTGTACCTGGTCATTACACATTTTCACACTGTTTCAGTTAGAAGAATGACAGTTTTCTGGCTCTAACACACAGAGCCTGCGCCTCCTCTTGGCTATGTTGCTATACACCTTTTCATACAAACAGGAAACTGAAGACAGTAAACATAAAAAACCCATAGATGCTCCTGTTACAGTGTCACTGATATGATAATATTTCTTGTAAGCATATACACAGTGACGTTCCCTGGAATTTTCTCTCTTCTTTGTTTTCCTTCTCATAGTACATGGAAAAGGAAGAAGCAATGAATGTACTGCAGTTCTGGTTGGCGGCAGACAACTTCCAGAACCAGCTAGCAGCTAAAAAGGGCCAATATGATGGCCAGGAGGCTCAAAATGATGCCATGATTCTCTACGACAAGTAGGTCCTCTCTCTGTGGTTGTAAAATGTTATTGCGTCTGATTCAACCAGTTACTTTTGTTAAAAGTGTGGAGTTTTACTTTATTGTCAGAAGTTGCTTTTATATTAAGGTCATTCATTCTTTTTACTTTGAGAATATATTTGTAGTAGAAAAGCAATCTGACACCGTTTCAATTTCTCTTTTGTTAAAAGGTTGCCCCTCTTTTTTTTTTTTCCCTCGTCATTCATTTTCAGTCCAGATTTCACTTAAATCTATCAAGTTATCACTTATGTTATTCATCAAACATGAGTTTTAAGAGTAGTGTGCGCTCAATAACGGTGTTTCATTGAAGACCTTCATTCCTGGTGTGATTAAATCGGTGTGTTTTTATCTTAGGGTACATTATTTGGTAATCAGTGACAGTGAATCAGCAGCAGTGAGTGGCTGTACACGGTCAGGTTGAAGGAGGATTAAACTGTACTCGTGCCTCTGACTGACTAGTGTGGAGTACACTCTGCCTGTTGGCCTTGTAAGCCTAAAACGATAAAACTAGCATTTGAAGCTTATTAAATCATTTCAGTTTTGTTAGTCTTTGGATCATTTTCCATTTGCATGTGAGAGAGGAAGCTTTACATCTAGTGGAGCTGCTGCTGACAGTAGGTGGAGCAAGTCGTGAGAGCATACAAATGCCCTTGCAAAATAAAATTTTAGATACCAAACAAATGTTTAAACTTATTTCAAGACCAAACATATTCAAATATTCCAATTTGGATATGTTTGTACTGAGGCCCTGAGCATTATATTTGAAAGTTGACAGAAAAGTCTGCTGATGGTAGTTAAGCTGTGATATGCAAACTGCAGCAATGTTTACAGTCAATGTTTCAGACACGGTTTTTGTCACGTTAGTTTGAAAGTGACTTAGTGTAAAAGTTCAGTAAATGAGAATATTATTTAGGCTAGCAACTAATCTTTTCCGCTTGTTGCCAAAAATGATCGCTCAGTCCTGAAAGGCCACAGTGGTGACAAACAGCAATTTGATTTCGATATTTCGCCAATGGGATCGGCTGTATTGTCCAATTCAGCAACTTGTTAGCGCACACATTCTCTTGGACATGTAGTGGTTTCAAAGTTCATTTTATTTTGCAGAACAAAATCTCTGAAGCTCACATTTACCATTGACCTCATTTCAGGTATCTTTACAAAAAAAAAATGTATAAAGAGTCCAAAATTCAGAAATCCTAATGCAGTGCCAGGTATTAGGATTCGTTCCTACAGCACGCTGTAGTCCTCATAAAACTAACACAGGCAGTTGTCAGACAACAGCATATTGACCTAAGATTACAGACCTAAACTTTGGTTTAATGGGAATTTTGGGGTATAAGGAAGAGGCTGACATCATCTGTTGAAATACAGAAAAACGAATTAGTGAAGATCTTTGTCTTTCTTAGATTTTATGTAGTGTACTCTACTTGGCCTTTATGAGGATTTGTCTGTCAGCCATGGAGAATTGAGATGCTTTAATGTGTTAGCTGCTGTTCAGTGGAGGCTTTCCACCAGGCTCATAGTAAGTTAAACTGTGCAGATAGTTTGTTTCGCTTTGTTGAGGATGAGAAGGTAAAAGGTCAGTAATTCATCTGCAGTGAGATGACAGTAGTGGAATCGTGCACTTTCCTCCTCTTAGCTTCAACTTTGCTATATTTACTGGGAGCCATTTTGCTTGAATTTTAATTATTTTTCTTCATAAATGTCACCTTTTTGCACACTAAATAGTTTACAGTGTCACACTAAATCATCTGCTCTTTATAGAGTAAGATTTTAAAGTCTTGAGGTTTTGTCTGAATTGTTCAGTTTTGATTAACC
>VVHJ01013348.1:12974-26086 GCA_015107715.1 Tylochromis polylepis | reverse complement strand
AAAGCAGAAGATGAAGCATCGCCAAATATGCTTCCAAACCAACTTCCTTCCAAGCCAAAGACTAAAAAATATGATGAAGCCTTTGGCTTTGGCTTCACCTGCACAATGGTGGTGCCAAGGTAGGTATCCCCGACAGAAATTGTTTCCCCTGCGTCGGGAGCACGCGCTGGGCTGTCCAGATCACGGACAAACAGTATCCCACCGTTGTTTATGTTTTTAAACCCATTTTGCACAGAGAGGCATTTTTTGAAAAATGTATTGATAGCAATGTTGAATATTCTTACACAGTAAAAAAAAACAACAAAAACAACTACAGGTGAAATAATGACACCATAAAGATGGATTGTTTTTCTGTTGTTTAAAAGAGGTAGTAGTTTATTTTATTGCTACCTGTAATTTGTTGCAGTTTACTTTTATTTATTTAATTGTTTACAAAAGATTTGAGGTGTGAAATAAACTGCAATGGAGTTTGAAAATAAAATATGGGTGTGTGGTTGGAGGATGTGTTTGTGCCAGGGAGGGGGGGCGTGAAGATTTTCTTGTAAAACAAAGGGGGGCCTAGCAAAAAAAGTTTGGGAACCACTGAGTTAGCTGGAGATGATGATGCCACCATGGATCCATGGATTCATTCATCCCCGGCTTATCCCAACCAGCAGACCTTTGCAAACATGCCCAGTGCTGTTCGTTACATACAGGAGTTTGTAGGGGTGGACTGCCTTTTTGTTTGATTATAGTTTTCTCATGTTTTTCTTAATTAGGGAGGTGAGTTGTTGTCATTTGGTTCGATTCTTTTGATTAGGTAAGTTTAGTAAATCCTCAAGATTGGCTCCTTTTGTTTGTTGTTTTGGCGTTAAGTCCACACCGAAGTTAAACCATTGTCAAACTGTACCAATTGTGTGATGTGGCTGCTTGAGGTCTGACGAGGAGGGATCACCCTTATGTTGTGGTCTGGCCACCCCGAGACGGGCTAAAACAATTGTTATAAGTATAATATGCTCTATTCTATGGTGGCCCTGAGAAGTCAAATGCACTGCAACTTGAGAAAACATCAGCAAAGATAAAAATACTGCAAAAGCACACAAAACACAACAGAAGTTTAATAAAACACAGCGGAAGTGAAAAATGCAAAATGTCACAAAACACAACGGGCGTGTTTTTGGGGAGGCAATAATGCGAACAGTTGTAGAAGTGACAGACACCAAAACATGCGAAGGACTGCACTGAGCCATGCTTAAAAGAAGCTTTTTTCTTAGGCTGCAGTGTGTTTGGCCCCTTTATAGCCACAGTAATATCCTTTTATTAATTTATGCAATCACATATGCATCACTTACCGTATCTTTCTATTATCTTTCTTCAAAATAATTTTACATTTTTGGCATGTTTGGCATTTTTGTTTCATGCCTTGTTCCTGTTTTGTCATTTCAGGTCAGTCAACAGAAATTGATATTATTATTTACCTATGTTCTATTATTTATACCTAAATGGCAATGTACTCTGATTAAAGGGGGCCCGTATGAATTTCTGCCTACGGCCCCAACAAACTCTAGAATCGCCACTGCTAAATTTGAAGAGCCTCTCCACAGAGCGTACGGTGAAACGGTGCATCAGAGGTAGGAGTGATAAAAGCTTCCTAACAAATGTCAGTTTGTTTATCAAAAATGCACAGATCACAAAAGAGCCCAACCTAATGTAGAGCTAAACTGCAGCACAGCACAGAAGCGAATGCATTAGAGTATTTTACACTCTACCGCTGCTTTAAGAAACAGCATACATTCACAAGCAGTCAGTAGCGTTTGTGGATGCGTGGGTGAGAAAACATGGCTGGAAGGGCAAAATGAGAGAAATATGGTGAAAAGAAAGACAGAGCAGAGGATAAGAGAGTGGGAAAAAATGGGCAAATAAAGAGGGAGAAAGGAAATAGTAGTAGTAGTGGTGGTGGTGGTGAAAAATGTGTACCTACTGTGGGTGATTTATTCACATGTCTGAAATCTATAGCAGGACACACCACAGTGAAAACTGCCTAATGGAGTCCTGTGGAACATTCAGCAGCAAGAAATATTCCTAACTGTGCCAGGTAGCTGTACTCTTCTTGTTGGGCATATGAAGAAAACTAGAAATAAATAAATACTTTATTAGAAAAAGCAACATGTTAGATGTTCCTTCTCTGGCTGTATGAAACCTCTGTAACGATCTTAAAAGGCAAACTTTAAAGGTTCAGTTCGCACTTTGAAATTTCAGCTTTTTCCCCATTAGGATAGAGTTGAAAAGATCTTTGGACCATTAAAAGAAAAAAAAAATCCCCAAATTACTCTTAAAAATTTATTGTGAGAATTTTCATAAGTGACCTCTCTTCAAGTTCCTCGCTGGGTTCAAAGCATTATAAGTTCACAGCACTGTTTTGCCATTTCAGCCTCGCTGCTGCTTTCAAGTCATTGTTGACTGCTGCTAATAATAGTTTCATTTTGAAGTACGGCATCTTTTTTTTCTTTTTAGGTGATGATAGATTTAAACTTTGATTATTCAAAGTTTCACTGAATTTAAGAGGACTGAGACACAACAAAGAGATGTGCACTTTTTTTTTATTTAGCAGATACGCTGACGCATAATTTTGTTCCCCTCAAGAAACATTCCTGTGACAGTGACACAAATCGCTAGAAATCTCAGTGGGGCCACTCAGCAGTGTTCAGTCATGGGACTAATCACTCAGCAGGGGTGATAATTCTGCTAAAAAAATATTCAAAGGTGACAAACTTGAAACTTTTGGAGATGGCTGTGAGAATGCAAAAAACAGGTTTTTATAGTCAGAAGGGGTTTTTTTTTCTAAGCCTGTGAATTGAAAGAATAGTGAAACTGCTGCCACATAAAATGAGCTTTTAATGAAGTCCAGGATGAGCCAATAGAGAAATATCTAGCAGACCAACTTAATCCTTTAAAACTGTCAGCCTATTTGGCAAGACTTTATTGTAATTATTAATGCCCAAAATGAATTTTCTTCTTAAATCAATACAGTCAAGAGGACCGGGAAGGCTATTTGGGCTGAAAACATAAAGTTAGATCCATATATTTTTGGACACTGTGATTTTACTTATTTTAGCTGTGCACCACAACATATTTAAGTTACAGTTACAAGAAGAAAATGGGCTTAAAACACAGACTATCGGCTTTAATTTGAACAACGCGGCATTAACCACTATTTTACACAGCCCTCTATTTTCAGAGACTCAAGAGGAAGTGGACAATTCACTTAAAAGTTGTTTTTTGGGCAGGTGTGGGCTTTCATCTTCATTATTTCTTCATAAATTAAGGAGGTAAAAGGCCTGGAGTTCTTCCAAATGTGACATTTACACTTGGAAGCTCTTGCCGTGCACTCACACCATGCACCCAAAAGATCTTACATTAAAAGTGAAATGTGTCATTTTTAGGTTAAAAGAAAAATCCATTACAGAGATGGCAGTAAAACTAGTTCAACACATTCACAGAAATCCACTGAGAACAACATGGATGGCTAATCACAGGAGCCTTTCCATGGTAAAGAAAACCCCCTTCATAGCATCCAGCTAAATGTATAACATGTTCTAAGTAGGCCAAGCTTGCCATTAAGCAAGACTGTGAAAGGAAAATACAGATGATTTCTGAAGTGTTCAGAGACTTTGTTTGTGATCAGCCAAATACAAAGTTCACCGGACAGACCATCACAGCACAGATGCACACGGATGCCAAAACAAACTGTAAAACAACTCAGGTATCTTTGAAGATAAGAAGTGAAATGTTCAGCAATGGTCAAGTCCATTACCTGAGCTTGAAATTCTACTGCATTTTACTACCTGAAGGCAAAGATCCACAAATGAAACACCAACAGCTACAGATCACTAGCTGATGTGTAACTGATCAGACAGTTTTTGGTGATATCCACAGGTTCCAGATTTAGCTTTCATTGCTTGCAAAGGATTCTCAATATTAACTCTGGTCCTTATAGTTATGGTTGTAGTACAGCTGATTAAAAGCACCAAAGATGTAACTGAATAGGGGAACTTGTATATGTAAAAATTAAATGCATTTGCGTTCAACCTTTCAAATTTAAGCTAAAGATCTGCACTTTACGCTCATCTCATCGCTGTAACTTGAGTATGTTTTGGAACATCACATAAATAACAGAAAATGTGTCAGTTACCAAAACTACAGAATACACTATTCATAAAATGTCTTCATCAAGCACAGAACACTGTACATATTTCTGCGTGTAAGCATGCCTGAAGAAAGTCGAACATTTAAAGAAATATTGTATCGTTTAGTTTCAAGACTCAACCGAGGGAAATGTCATTCCTCATAAAGAAGTTCCAAGTATTAAATGATGCATGGAAGTAGTTTTTAGTTGTTTGAAGGTACTTTTGGATGTTTTTTCCACTACAGTTAATCCATGCATAACTTGGCACAAATACTACATCAGAATGTCTGAAAAAAACTTTTGCTGCATGTAAAATGAGGCCACTGAAGGATAAGCGAGAGGAAAATTAGTGCGCGAAGAAAGGTTTTAGAAAAAGCCCGAAACATTTTCCCACAAGTAAACTCCAACAACACTACGCCATTATTGTGTTTCCACAATATGTGAAAATATCAGTCAAGCCAACCTGGCCCGGAGTGTTGCTGTATGAGAGGTTTTCTCGGGTACAAAATGTTGGATGGGACACCATGGTTAGGGAAAAATTCTGTTGGACCGAGAAACAGAGCACAGCAAGATCCAACCTCCACAAAAAAACATAAGAATAACTAGACTCACTCCAAAATCTTAACATGGAGAGAACACACAGTTGTTTGGCTTAATCAACAAGCACGCATGGTAGGCAAGAGTAGCAATATAAGAAGAAGAATGATCCAAGATCAAATTTATTGACCACCATAAATAACATAACAGTTAAATCAATTTTTAAGTGAAAGATGATACCACTAAACTCAGGTTCATTTGAACCCAAACTACACCCTGATTAGAGCAGAAGTTGGACCCAGCCTATGTTAAGTGTCGGGTATCAGGTGGCTCCTGCGTCAGACTGTAACGTGCATGATAATGAGTACCATTAACAATGAAAAGTAGACATTGCAGTCAGCTTTATTTTCACACTCATACAACAGCACAAAACCAGATGATAGACTTAAAAGAGATGCGACGGGGAGATCAAGAAACAACAGGTCCATTCATCAGACTCTCTCTGAGCTCAGCCCTAGAAAGAATAAAAGCAAAGGAAGGAAAAGATGCAAAAATAAAAATAAATCCAACGTGATTTAGGAAAAACAAAACCAAAAAAAAAAAAACCTCACCAAATGTAAGAGGAAAATAAATAAGACCCTGACTGTGAGTGAAAAAATAAAACCTCTTTTGTGAGCCAGCCCTGGCTGCATTTGAAATGACTTTGGTTCTATAAATAAGATTTGTTTTCAGCATCTACATTTGAAGCAGTTTAGCATTTCAAGACAATGTCAGCGCAGGTAAGGAACTCTAATGCAGCTCATCTCATTATGAACAGCTGACACAACAGTCTGTTTCAGGAAGCTCAAACACTCTAATGGAGCTTTTTTTTCTGCAGTTTTGCCTTATTTACTTTTGACTGTTATCGCTATGCGTATAAAAGCATTGCATTAATAAAAGACTGCATGTCACAAGGTGACACAGCTCTTCATGTGGAAGATTTAAAATACAGTCTGAATGTATTTCAGCTAATACTCAGAGCTTACTGTTGACCTTGTAAACAATAGCTGGCACAGTAATACCATAAAAGGTCCATTTGAATAAAAAAATCATTTAACTTTTTACAGACACTGACAACCTAATGTTTGCATGTCCCTTTGTGGATAAAATGAAAAAGTCACTTTTAAAAAAAAAAATAAAGGTGACTTCTGTATTTTCCTTGTACTAAGAAAAGATTGACCTGATCATGCCTGAAGAGCACATCTTCTCCAGTGTCATGGTTCTTTCACTTCAACATCTTCATTCTGCAGTTATCCCAGTTATCAGGTATCAGCCTTTTTACCATGTTTCCTGAGCCCTCAACAATAATGCTGGCCAATACTTGCTATTAATGCAATACCAAATAAATACGGGGTCAGTATTGCAGATACCAGTGCCGATACTTTTAACCTATAAAAGCAACTTTGTAGGGCAGAGCAGTGTTTCATGATTCATGATATGAATCATCATTAATTCTGAACACATTTTAATGACCACCACACAGCAAAACACAATCTGCCCACCTCAGTTTAACACTTTAAAGAATTACGAAAGTGATAATACAAGAATCACAGTGTGTCTTTTTCCAGTCTTCCTCCCCTCACTCCAGTTGGTCGTAGTGGATCACTGCCCCTCCCTGGAGGTTTCTTCCTGTTAAAATTGAGTTTTTCCTTCCCACTGTCGCCAAAGCGCTTCCTCATAAGGGGTCATATGATTGTTGGGGTCTTCTCTGTTTTGTTTGTATTATTATAGGGTCTTTAGCTTACATTATAAAGTGTCTTGAGGCAACTGTTGTTTTTGGGACGATATAAATAAAATTGAATTGAACTGAACCAGAGAGTATACTAACCCAGACAAATGCACAGCTGATTTGACCTGTATTATAATGGCAGATTGGAGGAAAAGCGTTGAGTGACTTCAGGCAAGTTAATCTTCAGGTAGCCAAGCCCTAAAGCACTCCTTGTCTTAATGAGGAGCATAATATTTTTCTTTAATTAGTTTGTAAAACTAGCGAATGAGGCCATGAAGGCTATAGATTAAGAGAGGTGAGGAATATTTTCCATACACCTCTACACAGACTTATTGACTCTAGAGAAGCTGTCTGGCAGAAAGAATGCAGGTTTAAGACATTTCTCCATTGGCTTCACTTTTCAGCTACATATTTTCATGTATTTTGTTTTTCAGTCTGTGAGTTTGTGTTGAGTTGTATGCATGTTCTACCTACACCCAGAGGCGCTGCTTTGTCACCAGCCAAGGCAGGCAACTGAATCATTTTAAGTTTTTGGAAAAGCATCTCCTCCAAATGCTGATAGTGCTAACAGTAAGTTCAGAATTCCACATTTAATTGATCACACTGTATGTGCATTGCACAGTAAAGATTCCTTGTTACACAACATGCCGTGTTCCTGTTTTGCCATTTCAAATTCAGCCAAAAAGCAAAACATTCAGTTATTAAACTGACACATTTATTTATTTCTAACACAATTGCAATGAATTCTTGTTGCATTTGTTTCTGTGAATTATCACCTTGGGTTCCAGCAGACTGCCATCACCCCTGCCTGCACCAATTCCTCTCTCACAAACAGCAGTCAGCGTGTAAACATATGACTTATAATACTTACATACAAAAAAAACTGAATGTAAACAGGGTCTGTAGTACTTCACCAGCTCTATGCCACTGAGACTGCAAAGATCTGTTCATGTAATGAGTATTACCAGATCATGTGATAAACTCTGACCAAACTGGCTCTGATTATGATCAGAATGTGATCTGTTATGTCATTAAATAATTAGTTGTTAAACAATTATAATATTTGAGCAATTATAATAATATTTTATGGCATTCGTTTGTGCAGTCAGCCAGCCAGTGTATTAAGAAGAAGTAGGGTTTGGTTAGTGAGCTGTATGGACCTACACCGAGGACAAGACATGTCTATACTCAGTGCCAAGTGAATTTTCCAGGTGGTGCAGTTGATGCGGTTGCAAAAAAAGATCACGAGTCTACGCAGATTAATTGGAAAAGTTCTCTGTAATTCTGTAATTGCCTGAGTTAAATATTTAGTTATCAGGAGAAAAACAAAAGGTTGTTTCCTTTGTTTATCTGAGATCAGGAGAATGCCAGTAGGGTGCCGCTACATGGCTGCCAGTGGGAGCTTGGCTCTACTTAAGAAGACACGAGCTCAGCTGCAAGCATCAATCTCAAAAAGATGCCATTTTTTAAAATTGTATTTTATTTTTCAGTGTCTTTATCATCTTGGATCATGCATAGAACGAAGTTATTATTGTATGTCTGATTCATGCGTGAAGGCGGTTCACCACTAATTCACTTTAATAGAGAAGAGTGTGCATGCTGCTCTCGCTAAGCTTAGTTTTCATTCTCACCTCAGAGAAACAGAAAATAAAACGACCTTGTTCACTAATGTATGATCTGTGGCACTCAAGAAAAGAAAGGTGTGCTTATTTTTACACACGAGGGTGGAATAGTGAAGCGGCCTCTCTCTTTCTCTTTCTATAAGAAGCCAACCACTATTAATACTGAAATAAACAACCACGCGCTCCTGGCTGCTCTCCTGTGGTGCAAGATGCACTGCAGGCAGCCCCAGCTACTTTTATCTGAATTCTTATTGTTATTTTTCACAGCCTCATTAATGAGAATAATGACAAATAAAAGAGAAATTAAGTGCTTTAGAAATGTTGTATCTGTCCTGTTTATGCCTGTGGTATGGTTGGCACGCTGCATGCCAGCATGCACAGATGGCATCTTATCATCTGCAGTAACTGATTTAAGCTTAAAACGTCAAGATCAAAGAGCATTTATCAGTGATGGACGCAGCTGACTGCACTTCAGTCAAGGAAACATGCACAGATATTACACTGTGCCTTTCTGATGGAGGGAACAGTCAGAACCAGTTCTCTTCATTTAAAGGGAAAACCAGCCCAGCTGCAACTTCTCACACAGGTCCATGTCAGCGATCGCCCTCAGACTGTTGACTCCGTTGTTAACTTGAGGGTTAAGGGTTGTCGTCATGGCTCTTTGTGGAAAACGAGAGTCATTTTCAGCAAATTATCTCGAAATCAGCCTTTATGTTTTCACAGCATAAATTAACCTGTTTTCACAAGAAAAAGACATGAATAATGTGTGATCTCAAGCTAATGGCAGTGAGAATAATAATTGGCTGTACAGGTATTTGGCTTCTACAGGTTTGCATTCACTCTGTAGCTGAGAGCTGGCCACTGGTGCATATTCTAGGCTTTGGTTGAATAGTTAGAGGTTTTTGCCAGTTATTGTCTCAAGTCCTTGACTGTCATTGCAAGGTTTCCTGTTTGCACACCTGTGGTCACAGTTCATATGATTTTGATCCATGGCATCCATATGACATCTCACAGACGACATTCATCTTGCCATAAGGTAGCAATCAGCCTAATACAGAGAGAGGGGAAGCTTACTAAACTCCCACCCTCCTTACTCATGGTTCTAACTATGACAAAGTCACTAATCATCCTCAACTAACTCTGTTTAACAGGCAAACATCATGCCACACAGTTATTTATGAAACAGAAACTATTTCTACACTAATAAATGTACACCACTGAACAGCATGCTGGGTAATGACAGCTGTCCAGGCAGCATTCTGGTAGCAGTTTGGAGCAGTGCCATCGCTACAGTGCAGAGTGCTGGAGAATGAGAGAAACAGGACAGAGGCAGGTCAGAAAAAAAAGCTGTCTGCTCTTTTAATTTTCTAAAACCAGTCGTTTTGTTCTCATTTGTGGTTGTGCTGCTTCTGTCCTGGTTTCTGTTCTCTGTACTTGAGCTTGAGCGATCTGTACTGGAAACCTGATTTGTTCTACTCATGGGGCATCTGAACAGAGAAGCATACAGTAGCACGTCAATGAAATGTATGGGAAAATCTATAACGTCTTATCTTTGATTGTATTTATGAAATACAATACTCTGCTATTTGTTTCTTTTTATTAAATAAACAATTTTTGGTTTTTTTAAACAATGCATTGAAAACAGATTTATTTTATCTTTAGGATTAGGCTTGAAACTTTGTCATAAAACTTAGTGCCGGATCAGGTGACACTGAACCCTCCCCTAGTTACATTACAATAGGCCTATGCTACTGGGGACTTCCCATGATGCACTCAGTGTTTCTTCTTCTCTCACCTCTTTTCACTCTCTATGTGGGTATACACCACTCTGCATTTAATTATTAGCTATTATTAATCTCTGGCTCTCTACAGCGTGTCTTTGTTCGGTCCCCCCCCAGTCCCCTAAAATGGCTGCCCCTCCCTGAGCCTGGTTCTGCTAGAGGTTAGTTTCTGTTGAAAGGAAGTTTTTCCTTCCCACTGTAGCCAAGTGCTTGGTCATAGGGGGTTTTCCCTGTATTACTGTAGGGTCTTTACCTTACAATATTAAATACCTGCTGCTGTGATTTGGGCTATATACATTGAACTGAACTTATTCCTGATTTGATAAAGTAGGTCTAGTAAACTAATTTCATTATCCATGAACCAAAAAGTTGGTAAAATATTTATAAAGGTTTAGAAAATAACTGTAACAAAGCTTATAAGCTTATTTAAAGATTAAAAAAAAAAAAACGTGCAGATTTATATTCATTGTCATTTGGGTAGTGTTGCAATGATCACTAAGGTATTTTTAAAATGCAAACTGAGAAATACTGACTTTGAAAGCATGCACGATATCACTTTAAGCTATTGTTCAAATACTGCTGCATTTAAGACACAGACACACACACAAAGAGAGTGGTGGCAATTAAAGAAATCAACCTCAAGAGAGATAACACCTCCTTGCAGAAATGAGCAAAAATAAAGAGACTTGATTTCCACATAACAGTGGTAGCGATCTGAACATGATGCATAGATGTGACTTAACAGCAGTTTTAATAGAACGCTGGAGAGATAAAGATTCCTTTTTAATTGGTGACAAGAAGACGGCATGTTTTCACACACTGAACAAATCAGGTTTCCGGCAGGAAGCAGGTCACATGAAGATAACGTGTTAGCGCAGCTTAAAGAGGGCACTTCACAGTGCCACTGTGCAAACATTAACACCAATGAGCTGGTGTGTTGTCTTTGTCTCAATAAAGTCAATGTTACTAAAAGCATAAAGATTGTAAAATTATAATTTGATATTTTTTTATTTATCTAACTGAAGACTTTTTTTTAACAGATAATATCATATAATACCACCCTCAAACACTCAGTTGTTGCAAACAATTGTTGCCAATACTTTATGTAGTCAAATATATGATGATGTCATGCATTTGAGTCCTGCCTGCTCTCAGAGTATGTCAGATGATCTGTCAAGCATCAAGTTACTGTCGTTAATTCCGTCATTAAAGAAAGGTTATACACTGGCCTTTTAACATCAATTTTATCTTATTCATAATAACATTAATAATAACACTGTTTATTAAATACTACTCAGCAGCCTCCAGGCAAAACAAATTGAGTATCCCCGATTTATACACTAGTCCGTGTTATCTGAAAGCACACAGTGTTCAATGAACCAGAAAGACCATCGTTCTGTCTGAATGTGTTTCCATGGTATCATTTGGTCTTTTGTTCAATACTTTCCAGGATCTGATCGAGCCAGTTATGACCGTGAAAATGATTAAAAGGGTAGAGAGAATGAATGGATAATTGGGTCAGCCTGTAGGGTCACCGCTGTTGGAAACGCTGATCTAGAAAAGACAAAGAAGATGCAGCTGCGTACAAAGTTTCCCGCTGCTCACTGCCAAGTGGTGAAAAGATGTACATTTAACCTCACCTCTTTGTGTGACCTCACAAATTCAGATGGATGTTCGGCAGTCGCTCTCCATTGAACTCGGAGAAGAAGCAACGTGTGGTGTTGTGCAGTGTGGTCTAGCAAAAAGGAATGTGGACTTTTTGTTAATTAATTGCTTTAACCTCTGAGTGAGGCCCTTACTGCCCTTCCTGTGGAAGTTGGGAATCTTTGGCAAAGAGGCTACCCTAAGCCTGTATCCCTTAGTGCGCTACCTTTAATTCAAGTCCAAGACTAATAATAAGTCAAAAGTCCTCTACGCTGTACATCACTGCTGGACAGGTGCCAATACTGACTTCAGAATACAGGCCAGCTTAATCCCATTTCATTAAGTAAATATTCCCATTTACGTAAACGGCTTCCTCCTCAGCGTGCTGAGCTACATGTGCTGACTTTGTATACAAAGCATGCCGATATACACAGAAGGTTCAGTTACTGATCGACTAATTATTAGAAAGAGCAAAGCCTGTGATCAAAGGGCCTCCGAGCGTATTATGATTACTGGCTTCAGAAATGGCAGCTAATTCACATTCACTTAGCATCAGTCCTGTTAGTAAAAATGGATCCTTGAGACAAATAAAAGAGAAAAAGCAGATCCGAATAGATAAACAGGGCTTTCACGCCATCCTCTCATTCAGCAGCCATAATCAGCACCTCCTCCCACATGAGGAATCGCCATGACTCAAATGTTCATCAGATTTTCCTCGGTTCAAGTTATCTCATCACCCCCCCACCACGCTATTTGTGTTGAATATTTTATGTTGAGTCACGGAGTTTCATTTCCTAATGTCAACACCCACACAAACTGTCATACCAGTTGCTCAGCCAGGACAATACCATGACTCAGACGCACAAGAGAGAGAGCCTGTTTTAGCCGGATTTCAACAGTGTTACTTCTGTAGAGCACTTTTCTTTATGAGAAAACCTCAACCTGTGTATAAGAGTGAGTATTTTTCAATCACCATAGACCCTGTTTAAAGTAACTCTGAAATCTGAAGGTAGGCTTCCGATTCCGACCCCATCTTATCTTAAAGACATCATGGGACCATATCACTCCAATTTGGCACTAGCACAAGTTTACACCTACACTACCGTAGCTGTAACAAAACAGTCCTTCAACAAATCTTTCACAAACTCTTTGTATTCTCCAGTTTTATGCTGAACTTTTATGAGAGAACTTGCCTCCAAGATATTCTAACTTATTCTAGCCTAAAGATGCTTAAACACTGCAGGCCTAAACTTTTCTAGGACTATAGGCAAGAAGGTAAATGTCAGCTCCATGATACACAGTCTCTATGATGTTGTCATAAAGCGGCTGTGTGCAGGCAGGAAAGGACCCAAATGCAGACTCATACACGGAGACGGGACTTAAACTCAAAACCAGCTTTATTTGCTGAATGGCAAAACATACAAAAACTAAACTGGGAAATCTCTAATAACAATTTAGACGGGGGAACACATGGAGAGACACGCAGCCATGAGGGAGGACACGACAAAGGACTGAGGGAGACGCTGACCTAAATACACAGAGGGATAACAAGGAAGTGAGAACACACGAGGAACACAGCTGACACGAATAACCAT
>VVHJ01013347.1:24993-39268 GCA_015107715.1 Tylochromis polylepis | reverse complement strand
ATACTGGGGAGCAGGAGGAATGGCAAGTTCTCCGATTCCTGAACACAGTCTGTATCACTTTAAACATCTGTGCAGCTTTTGTATTTGTAGTATTTTTAAATTGATTAATGATGATAAATGTGAATAAGTTTTGTGTTTATCATTCCCTAAATGCTGGAATGATAAGTGAAACAAATATAAAACATTAAACTCCACAAGCAAAGGCTTTGATTTTTCTTTTTTTAAGCCATGGATTTCATATTATTATTAATATTTTTTTCCTTCATAGGGACACAGTTTTCACGGATGTCCAGATCTAAATGTTGTCTGTCCCTAGATTGCTCTCATCTGTCCTTTGAAGCTGTGTTTGACGAATGTCCTTATTAGAAGAAGAATGTGCTGTGAAGGACTGCAGGCAGTGCCAAGAATATAGAGGGGAAATATGAGGGGAGTGAAGTGTGAATAACAAGGTTAAAGTTATTTGAGGTTAATCACATTTCTTCATCAGTCACATGCATGGCGCGCTCTTCGAGTACGGAAAAGAGTTTGAGGAAAAACAGCAACTGGCTGTGACAAAATACACATGCAGTGTGAGAAACAAGGTTTGGAGTAACGGTCTTTCAGCACTGCAGGCATAGTGAGAATAAATTATAATTGTTAGATAATTGCTGTAAATGTCAAAATTTGTCACAAATTCGCTAACATCACCAAAGTACCATAAGTCACCAGAAAAGCATGAATGAATGAAGGAATTATTTTTGCTAATAAAATCAACTTAAGAGAACATGTTGTGCCATCTTTTTAAAAGTTGCATGACTGCACGGCCCACTTTACATCCAGTTATCGGGAAGATGTCATTACTTTTTCTTTTATAAGCGAGTCCACACAGGAAGCAAGTACCATTGATGTGACCACCAGAGACCACAGTGTCAATGACATTTAGTGGTTTTGAGTATTAGTGGACCAAATAGTCACTGGACAACATAAAGTGAGCACATTCGGAATGAAACTTTTCCCATCTTCAAAGCAAGCAATCAAAGTAATTACCAAAGAGTGACAAGGAAAGCACTGATAGACAGATGAGTGGTTGGTAAATACATTAGACCAGGGATATCAAACTTATTGTACACTGTATGCCTCATACAGCCCAGTTTGAGCTTAAGTGGGTCGAACAAATGAGACTCCCCTCTCTGCAAGTGTAAAGAAGTTTACCTGTACCTTTAATCCCTGAGATATACAAATATCAGACAAAGTATTTTAACAGCTGGTCTCAGTTTTTCCTACATGAACAAGAAATGCTGCTGTACTAAAAAAGAAATAAATGTATGAAATTACAGAAAAACTTAAGACCAACCTGTGATTATAAATCAAAGTTTCTGTACATTTAAAGAAAACGTTGGAACCACTGTAAGAAAACAAAACAAAACAGAAACTGAAAAAAACTTCTGTCATTTAATTGTTTACCTATTAATTACTTTAGTGTAGTATGACTGGCAGTGAGGGGCGTCTTTATAAGTAGGAAAAGCTGAAAAATGAAAATACAATTAAAAGTCAAAACTTTATGGCCTTCTTGACATTTTCCAAAGTTTTTTGGTGGCTGAGAAACTTTGCTAGGCCAATTCTGGTCCCCGGCCTTATCTTTGACAACCCTGAATTAGAGGGTTACTTTGGCAGTTAAAGCAAGTGAATTTTGTGTGTGGACTTTTCAGTGCAAAAGTTCAAAATGAATATTTTCCACAAGTTGAGTCATCCTAGATCAGATGTGCCAAAACAGCCCCAAACCATGATGGTACCACCACCATGTTTCACAGATGGTTCTTATGCTGCAATTCACCAAAAAGTTTTATTTCAGTCTCACCTGCTCACAAAATATTGTTAATGCAGTATTGTGATTCGTTCATGTGATCTTGAGCAAACTACAGACAGGCTGTATGCTCTTCTGGAGAGCAGCGCTCTGTCCTTGAAGCCGTTCTATGCACAAGATTGCTGCTCGCCGTTCTCCTGATGGTGGAGTCATCAACACAAACATAAGCCAAGAGAGAGAGAGAGAGAGGCCTGCAACCGTTCCTTTGTGACCTTGATGACTGTTACATGCCTTGCTGTGGGAATGATCTTCAATTGTCGACCTCTCCTTCATATTTGAACACCATCTGTCTGACTGATTGGACTTGTGGAGTCCCAATTCTTCTGGGATGGTTTTGTAACCTCTTCCAGCTGTATGAACATCAACAGCAACTACGATCCACTCCCTCAAATATATTTTGTAAAGATCAGCCTTTGATAGATCCCTGTTGTTCCAGTCATGTTGTTGTTGTTGTTCCATTAAAAACCCCCACCAAAAAACCCCCACCAAAACCCACCACGTGTCTGATAACACGTGTTTCCTAATGTTACCTTCAAATTATCCACTAAATCTAGAGATTCTTAAACTTTTGCCCCATCCCATGTAGGTGTAATTTTGAAAAATTCTTCCTAAATAAATGAATTCTTAATACTTTCATTTCTCTTCTTTATCTTCTTTTGATAAATGTATGAAAATCTGCTAATCTTCAAGGTAATTTTTTTGCAGAAATGTAGAAAATTCTAAAGGGTTCACAAGTGTTGAAGAACCACTGTAACATGGGATGAGTAATAAAGAAATAATGCATTGATGGCATTGCTGTGGTTTTCAAAATGATTCAATTCGAAATCCCAGTTTAATGTGCCAGTCATGCACAAATGCAAAATACACGAATAACTCATAAAATGACCAAGAACCACATGAAACATGGTCAAAAACTTTAAATGCTGTTTACTTGGACATGAGTTTGTTGACAGCAGCACTGGGACACTGAAGCATTGCTAAGAATATATAATTCTCTTAACAAACAATAATTTTAAGTGTTGATGTGGTTTTGTCAGTGTCACGAAGTTTAGAATTGAATAGAAGCAGGATGAAGTTCCAGCCCATACCAAGTTTTATGTAAAACATATTGTGACTCTCCAAAGTGTCTGCTGTAGGAGCTCAGTTAGAAAGTCCTATAAACTGAATATCATTTTTCTGCCCTTAATCTTTAAATATTTGCCTTATAGTCCTTGTAAATGTGCAAATAGGGGATTTTATGCTTGTTCCAGGTATCTAGTGCTGCTCTGTCTCCCTTTGACCTCAGGACTCAGCTATGTTGTTTAGTGACAACAGCCAGTTTTGTCAGATTAAAGAGATCTGTAATGTGAACAGATGTTAAAGGTCTTTTTCTCAGATTCGGTCTATAGTAAATCACCACAAGATCCGCTTCTTGGAATCAGCTTCTCTGTTTGGCTGCAGTAAAGTTGAGACATTTCACAAGTTGTCATTTTGTGATCTGTGATATCAAATGCAAACCAAATACAGCCTCTTCTGAGAAAAAGAAAACATTATGCTTATAATATTACATTTAAGCTTTTACAAGCTGTTATCGATAGAGAAGATGGGTTGTTTTTTCACTGTTTTCTACTTTATGTAACATGTTGTAATGTGTCAGTTAGTGACTGCATCTCTACTGACCTGGAATGACTCAAAAAGAAAAACTTCAAACAACGCAAGTGTTATAAAATGATATTTATTACTGCATACTAATATAAATGTGATTTCAGACACCAGGGGATATAAACATTTAACTTGATCGTCAAGGTCAAATTACCGACATGTCTCAGCTTGATGGGCCCACTTACAAAGGAAACTTACAAAGTTTTACAATCACTTAGATGTAGCTAAAAGCAGGCTCAAAATGGCAAAAAATAGACACAGAGTTTAATGAGTCACATACTACACAATCAGCTGACTTGATTGAGGGTGTGTCCAGACGTTAAAATGATAAACATATTTCAGTATGCTCTATTTCAGTCTTCCAAATGACAGCAAACATGTTGTCTGGATTCTCAGAATACGCACATTTCATTATTACTGAGGACAGTGAAAGGGTTTCTAACCACATCTTAGAAACACTGTACTGAAATTAGCACGCCACATAAAAAGGGTTCATCCTGGGCTTTTCTCATCAGTGGACTTTGTGTTTTTAATATTGGCACTGTCACATTTTCTTAAAATGAACTGTAACATGCAATTATTTCTCCCCAAGTGACAATGTTGTGAATACAGAATAAATGCGTTCCTTCTGATGGGGGAGTTTTTAATATTAGATTTATATGTGATTATTAAGTGCTTGCAGTTTCTTTACTTACAGCTACCTTTATCCTTCTCCCAATGAGATGACATTAGATTAGATCTGATCTTTCTTCAAAAAGCATTTCATTTGTTTCTGTTGGCTGGCATATAAAACACAGAGATACAGCCACAAGGTAATTAACATGTAATGCACTTGCACATACACAGATGCTGGCAACGACATTGGTCAGTTACATAGGTGACGTTGTAGGCTCTACAAAGACTCACCACAGAAGTCTAAGTCAGGCAGGCATACAGCCCCTCCCCTCACTAGCAGCTGAACGCATCAACACACTTGGCAAAGCGTCTTAAAGACTGACATCCTGTCTTTCTGAGGAAGTTTGAGAGGTCAGTAAAACTCCTGTTTCAAACACATTAAGTATTACACAGTTATCACAAACATTAACCTGACTGGCATAAATGTTAACATTAGCCATTTAACTGTTAGCAGCTACCCACATTAGTTGTCTGTTATCATTAAGCTAGCAGTTATGGATAATAATGAAATAATAACGGTAATTTTGGAGCTATGCAGCAAATGTTATCAGTCCTGCCTGTCTGTAAAGTTAATGGACTGTTAATTTAACAAGAAGGCACAATTATTTGTGTAAAAAAAACCTTATATTTCTCACTGGCAGCCTACTGCTTCAACTCTGTTCAGCAACAAAAACATGGGACTAAGTCACCAGAAGCACAGAAAATTAACAGGGCTGTGGTTCAGTTCCTTTGCATGAACCAACATGGTCCTAATATTTATTTTATTCTGTGGTGGTAAAAATTGCGTCAGGTATCGAGTATTTTCCTGGGTGTCGGAATTCTAGTATTGTGATAACCCTACTCAGGACGTTACAGCCTAACTCTGCTTCAACTGTCTCACCCTGGGAGACTAATTTACTGTTTAAAAAAAGAGATAATAATAATAAGAAGCAGAATATGTGTGCTCCTGGTCACACTCCTCGCCCGAAGCTGCGAGCTCTTCCACTGAAATTTCCCATTTGGTCTCTGGGTCTGAGGACCCAGCTGTCATCCCTAGTAATGCTCCTCAACGTACCAGCTGAGTCGGTTTGAAACAAAAGCCGATGGTTGCTCGCTGCACAAGTTAAGGTCCATGATGAAATCACAGGTGGGCATGGGTTTTCAGATTGCCCTTGGCAGCCGCCTCATTTAAGTCATGTCTAACCTCAGCTTTTTATGGGCTGTGTTGTGGAACTTTTTAGCCTTCCCTTGTTATATGGAGTTTTAAAATCATTCACTTACATACAGCTTATCCAGCAAATGTCTTTTTCCTTCCAAAAAGCTTTGACATGGCTCAAAAATGTATTACTTAAACAGCTCTCACAAAGCAGACTAATTTCCAACATTACTGCTCTCCAATAGAGGTGAAATATTTGGCAATAATAACATGTGGACACCTCACGTCAGCAGGTAACACAAGCTCTTCGTGTGTTTTGTGTTGTTTTCTTAGAAAAATAGAAGCTACATTGTAAAATAACTAAGGGTCACAGTTTCCCTCTAGCTTTCCCCGTGAGGTATTAAAGCTTCAACAGGTAGTGTTTTTCAGTGCTTATTCATAGCTACACAAAATACTAAGGCTAAATATGATGGTAAGTTTGCACTCTAAATGTAAATAATACTGTACATACATTTACATAGTAGTTTGAATAAACATTCTGTATAAATGCATTTTTAGTGTCACCGAGTAGTCCTCTAGAGAAGCCTCAGCGTAGGAATATGAACGTGTTTATGTAGCATCAGTTTCATCAAAGCTTTTGCATTTACTATTACAGCCTGAGTAGGCACACTTCCATTATTTCATCAGCATTTTGGGGTTGATCTTTGAGTCTTTCAGTCCGCAGCGAGTCCTGTAGAAGTGATTCCAGGTTCCCCTTCTGACTCTGATCTGAAGGCCAGTATGCCGACACTGAGACTGCTGTTTGTCCCTGATGGGAGCACTGGTGTGTAGAGGAGGTGTGCAATTAGTGTGTCTGTGTGTTTGTATTTATGAAGAGCTTGTGTATTTCTGACTGGAACGGGAGCTGGAGCGGTCTAGTCCGTTACCGTGGCATGAGCCCTTCCAGCGTCCTCCTGAGCCTCGGTCATCCAGGTGAGATGTTCTGTAACACCAGCAACATAGGCAAGACTACAAAACAGCAACACATATATAAAGTTTAGATTTTTGACAAATATGTTTTCTAGTAAAACCACATTTGTAATTTTAGTGCGTACCTGGAAACAGTTTTTAAACTTTTGGCTGACAAAGTAGAGGGCAATCGGGTTAATGCAGGAATTTATGGAGGCCATGTTGATTCCAATGTAATCCATCACTAACAGGAAACTGGCAGAGAAAAAGGGCAAGGTTTACATGCAGGACTACAGGAAGGTTCAGGATGGAGAACAATGGCTTCTTGCCGTGTTTGCATTGTAATTGCATTGGCTATCTGCGTGCCTACCTGAGCAGCTCACAGCGGTCGGGGTCATCTTCCTCGTAGACTGTTTTCTTCAGAATACGGCTGAGATGAAGGGGCAGCCAGCAGAAAGCAAAAATCAACACCAGGCAGAACACCGTCTTTGCTACTTCCCTCCTCTGCAGCACATGCAGACAAAGAAATCAGAGAAACAGTAAGGTAACCTTACCTGGGTCTTGATCTAATCACAATTCACAGGTTACTGTAATGTGTGATGTACAGAAAGAAAGTTATAAGTTTTGCTGTCATTGGTTAGCTGCAAAATCCACTGTGTCAGTGAATTCTGTCATTAGTTTGAGTGACCAATACTCTCTGAGAAGAAGTGATTCTTGTAAATTGTAGCAGACATCGCCATTGCATAAGCTAATCGGTGTAATGGTTCACAGCATGGCTGTCATCTGCCTCTCTACCTGCTTCATGTGGTCGTTGAGTGCGATGCGCATGCCTTTTTTGCGGCTGAGCATCTCACAGGACATGAGAGTGTAGAAGATTCCCGTGCAGACCAGAGGGAAACAGAAATAGAAGCCAAACAGCCACCAGTCCTTCGCTTCCTTGTAGAACTGGGGAAAAAAAAGGTACCAGAACAAATACGTATTTATTTTTCAAGATAATGTCATGTTAAACCTGTAAAAGGCAGGTACAGTTTTCCTTTGGAACGGCAAATTTGGTCTAAGTACATAAATCCATTTGTATCACATTTGATCCATAGGTTTCCCAGAACTCTGCATCATCAACATGATCACTATTTTCCTGACCTGTTG
Source organism: Tylochromis polylepis (assembly GCA_015107715.1). NCBI lineage: Eukaryota > Metazoa > Chordata > Actinopteri > Cichliformes > Cichlidae > Tylochromis > Tylochromis polylepis. Next base: position 31,880 of record VVHJ01013347.1, on the reverse strand, counting down.
TACGTCTTTGGTGGATTAGCTGCATCTTTGCTCATCTTTGCTAATATGAATGGCATTGATATTGTTGCTAATATTTCAGGTTGAATATTTACTTTGTTAAACCAACATAAAATTGTGTGTGTGTTGTATTTTACAGTACTGTGCAAAAGCCACCCATCATTTCTGTTTTATTTTCCTAGGAAAATTGGAAGTGAAAACATACATGGAACTACAGCATACAAGGGAAAATCTGAGTTTGTATAATTCCAACAGCCTTGAAAACCAAAACATGACAGAGCCTCCACCATGTTTTACAGATGGCTGTAGACACTGTACGTCTCTCCTGAACTTTTTCATACATGCTGATGATGAGTTGATTTTTTTTCTTATTTCTTAAGGACATGACTTTCAGATATGGTTCCTCTGATATAGATAATGATATAGATCTTTTTTTTTTTAGGCCTGGCACTTCTTTTGTACCAAGACAGTTTCTGGGAATCACCTTGTTGGTGCATAATATTATTTTAATACAAACATTATTTGACTTTAAAACTTTGCTGTGTTTTTCTTTTTTGATTCAGCTCAAGAAATGAGAACAAATGATGTGTGTTTTTATGACAGGCTGCAATTAACTGTGCCTAACGATACAATTTAAACTGGGTTCTTTGCTAAGTTTCTGTTATGTGTAGACAACACTGGCTTATTCCTTGAGTTAGGTGTTTTGATATACTTGAATTATTCATAGATTAATGTTAAGTAGCTTAACAAATGAAAAAACAAGGGAAAAATAAAAATCCTTTAAAAATGGTAAGGTATAAGGACTGGACTGTGACGATGCAGGCAATGTCCAAAGAAAACCTTTGAAAGACCTTCAGAAAGCCTGGAGGACTTTATAAAAATCACAGAAAAAATCTTGCTCCTTGGAAATAAACTGTAAAGAAATGAGGAGTGGTTTATGACTTCTGAACAGTACTGTATACCTTGATTCATAGCAATAATCAGGTTAAATCTGACTATTGATCAAAGCTGACATTGTAGGTTTATAAGATAATACAAATCCTGTCACTGATGATGACACATTAAAAGCCAGCTTCCTGCTTTGTTTCCACTGAACTCTGCGGTTCCTTCCTTCTGACTTAAAAGAATCAAAATATCTTTGTGATTTTGATTGTGCTGCATGGCTTTATCAATGAACTGTGAAAAAGTAACTTGCACATAGTTTGCGTGCAGTGTGTTGTATTGCATTTTTTGCTTTCACTAATAACTTGCTGGCAGAGCGATAAAAGGATCCTGATTAAAGAAACACTCTAATTGTATCATTGCTGTCCAGGCGCTTTGCTTTGAAGAGAACCATTCTGTTGACATTTGCACTCAAAAATAACATCAGGTGCAAGCTGAGTAAAATCCAAGGGGTTTAATCCCCCTCAGCCCAGTCCTAACAGATCTAAATCAACACGCAGGATAACTTTGACCATGTGTTTGTGGGAAAGTATAATAATCCCTATCAAACATTTTGAATTGATACATAACTCCTCTCTGCCAAACTGAAGTTGTTTAGATCATATTTCTAAGAAAGATGTAAGTATCCAGCTGTTTGGATTTTTTCCATGTTGCTGGTTTTTATATTTCCTCATCTAAGGCGGAGGTTCAGACGGCAGACAAATTAAAGGAAAAATCTGAACTTTTGACCCTGCAGCATCAAAGATTTTAATCCTGATGGGAGAGGTCACTTCCTCTCCCATCAGGATCCAAACGTTTCAGGATCGTCTCCAGGATCTGTAGATCACAAAGGTATCATTTGATGAGTTTGAAAATTATGTGAATCACCAATGACGAGGCATACTGAAACTGTTCTAGAAGCACATGGTGGCCATTGCCTAACTGAGATACTGTGTTGTTTTTCTTCTTTAAACTGCCACCCTGTCTGTATGTTTTCAGTGGCTTTTGTTTGTCTGTAGTTGTTGGCAGGTTCATTCAAAGACTAACAAACTCGATTTTATGAAAGTTGGTGCAAAAGGACAAAGGACATGGAGGAAAGAAGAAGCTATTTTAGTTTAGTGCAGATCCTGATCACTTTCTCTAAAAAAAATACAAAACAGGACAGTGGATTTTTTCCCCCCACTTTTGGTGCAGACCACTGATGTCAGACACTGTAAGCAGCTAATGTGCAACTGCAGGTTAATGACTACTGACATGAATTTTGAAGCCCACAGGAGGCCTTAATAAGTAAACAGTAGTTCTGTGAGGTATATCCACACCTTTTGAAGAAGGTACCTACATCATTTTAAGCTCTCTCTCCTATAAATTAAGTTCAGCCTGAAATCTAACTCTTACCACATTCTTACCAACAAACATTACACACGACTTGTCCGGCCAAACTGATGTTCAGTGATCAACACAAGGAGCTGTGCTGATGCATTTCTTCGATTTACATCAGTTTAGTTTTTCCGTACTGAAGGCAAAATGACTGTTGAATGACTGAGACATGTTGTTGTTACTACACTTAGTTTTCTTCATATTTCTCAGGTTGTTTATCATCTGTTTTACAAACTGATGGTGTATAAATTAAAATGTTATGACATCCTCAGTTTAACATATCTCAAATTTCTTCTGTTTATAGCAAAACACTAGTCACATTTAATTCATTTCAGTTTTATTTATATAGCGCCAAATTGCAACAATAGTTGCCTCAAGGCAAATTATATTGTAAGATAAAGACCGTACAATAATACAGAGAAAACTTCAACAATCACATGACCCTCTGTGAGCAAAGCACCTGGTGACAGTGGGATGGATAAACTCCCTTTTAACAGGAAGAAACTCTTTGACAGAACCAGGCTCAGGGAGCCATCTGCCATTACTGGCTGTGGGTGAGGGGAGGAAGAGCTGTAAGTTATTTATTGTACTAAGTATCCCCGCATGTTAATATGAATCTCATCTTTGCCAGTTGTTAGCCCAGTGTTTAAGTGATTTTTAGCGAATGCTATCAAGCTGACATGCTAAATTAACATGGTAGACAATGGGAACATGTTGCAGAAATAAGCATGTAGGCCAAACTGTAGTTCTGTATTTATTGTAGAAGAGTTAAAAAATATCTTGTTAATTTCTGTGCACAAGGATGGAAATTAGGAAACCAAAGGTTTCAAAGGACACCTTTTTGCAACAACTAACATCTAATGACCTGAATACTTTTATATAAAAAGTACTTGTGCAGTTTTTCCTCCTCATACAGGTGACTTCTACATTGTGATGCTGTAACTTTGACTTGTCTGTGACAATCTGGTGGTTACCTTCATAAAGCTTGTGGTCTGTACTGGATGCAACAGGCAAACCCTCAGCTTGGTGCCTCTGTATGGCATCTCCAACATGTCGAATGCGAGCGCCTCAGGAACTGCCAGCACCACAGCAAGCAGCCAGATCAGTGTCACCTCCACAGCTTTCCACAGTGGGATTCCCATCCCTTTCACCCTGCTCCATGATGTCACTGCATGGTAGCTACAAACAGAGACTTGCATTAGCTGCTTTCATTATTAATACTTGTTAGTGTCTATGTATGTGTGTGGAGTAGTGGTGTACTCACCGGTCAATACTGAGTGCACACAAGCTGAGGACGGTGATTCCCACCGACGCTTTCTGGATGAATGGCATCAACTTACAGACGTACACGCCAAACGGCCAGTCCTCGGCTAACAGCTGCAGGAAAAAGAGATGGAGAGGAGAGAGTTTTGTAAATGTAAGAAGTTCACCTGTGTAAACATGCGGGCAGACCTCTTTGAGGTCCATTTAGGGGTCCTTCCCTCCTCGTGTCTTCTTTCATTAATACAGCTTCTAATGCCAAAAGCAACAACAGCATGTTCCTCGTGACTGCCAAGTCCTTCTCCCAGGAGTAATAAGTTCTGCACAGGGTCAGGACAACGTGTGTAACAACAAATTATGCCCATACATCTGAATATCAGAAGAGACTTTATATTTTTCAGCTGCTCACAGCATTTTCCACTGTTCACTAATCTATCTAGAAACAATCAGAGGTTGTAAGGCCTTCACACTCTAAACATTTCTTCATTAAACAATGCTGTTGAAATACATCTTAATACTCTCACAAAAAAAAGTTTCATATATTGTCTTTTGGTTTAACAGCCTCTCGCAGGCTGGGATTGTCTGGCTACTCTGAAACCTCTGACCATTGGATATTTCAGCTTGACAATCACAGTGCAAGTGAATAAAGACATTTCTATGAAAATCCTAGCATAACACTTTACATCTGCCTTTTTATGGGCTTGACAATCCCTTGAAGTTTTAGGTAGACAAGTCTGCAACATTAAATCTTACAAAGTAATAAATAAACCTGATTTGCAAAGAGATGTGTTTTAAACAGCACTCTCATAACTTTGAAAGTTTAGGCTGTGTAAATTGCTTTAGCATGAAGTCACACTAAATGAGATGCATCCTCAGCTTTTGTAATAAACTGAATCAGTATGAAGTTTTTACATATTGTGTAAGCTGGCTAAATTGTTTAATGAAGACTTTGTCATGCAAAACCTTTATATTATTTTTCACTTATATTAACAATGAAATTAATTTTATTCAAATATATAACTTTATGATTTTAACAGAGCAAAGGGTTTCTGAATTACAGACCTGAAAGACAGCGATCACATAAAAGTGACAACCTCCAAAATGAAGCCAGACAAAAAATACATTTAAAAAATGCAGTTCCTTCGTTGGCCACTTGAGGATGTCTCCCAATGCGAGCCAATCCTGATAGATGATCAAGTTATCGTTTGAGAAGGTACATTAACTTAAAGTTATAAACTATTACAGTATAGGTAATTTTAATTGTAATTAAATTAAGACTTCACTCAGTTTATGCATAATACTCCACACGCGTGTACCACCTGGAGTGGCAGGTGTGTGTCATTTGATCTTCAGAATGTGATTGGATTACAACACATTTTAATGAGTCATTTTAATGAGGTGGATCAATTTCTCAGATAAGTTCATTTTGTTTTAACTCTCTTTTTAGCTAGCCCAAAACAAAACAACAAAAACAAAAAACAAGTTGGTGAAAACTATAATGCCAGACTCAAAGCTTTAGAGGGGTAATCCAGAAACCAGTGTGTGATCTCATGGTGGCTACGTCATCTTTTACCTACAGTCTAACAGTTAAAAGAATCACTGCAGACAAATAAAAACACATAGAATAAATCTGGTTACCTTGTACACGTTGATGGGGATGGCGATGACAATATATAACAGGTCTCCCAGTGCCAAGCTGCCAATGAGTACATTGGGTCCATTTCTCATACATTTGTTCTTATATATGATCCTGAGTAGTGTTGAGTTGCCAATGATTCCCACCACAAAGATCAGGCAGGATATGATGGTGTTCACATATTTGAAGGCTTGCTTGATCTCCGTGGGTTTTATGCACATGGGGGGGTGCGAGCTCCGTGGTCGGCCCGGCGGCGAGGGTGGAAGAACAACTGATGCGTTGTTCTTGGCGGGTTCTAAAGCTTCAAGCCCACTCTGAGAGTCACGGACGAACCTGGAGGCTGCAGCCTCCGCAACCGTCAGAAGACACAGCAGTGTGATGGCCCTCATCTTCACAGAAGCCTCACCCAAAGGTGGACAGAAGTAAGAAAACACACACTTAAGGCACACACACGCATCCACCCACTGGGCCTTGCTCCAGAGCTGGCAACGTCCGAGTCCAAGTTGTCCTGCAGAGAAAATAGTTCAACATTCAAAACAGAAAACTTGCTGCATGTGTGAAATGAAGACATGAGCCTTCCAAGATACATGCTGAGGTGAAAACCAGCAACGATGGTGAGTTCACCGCTTTGGACTAAAGTATTTCTAACAAATGTCAGTTTCTCAGGGCGCATAAAAAGATATTTATGGTTTGAAGAGGCTGAATCCTAATGACTTTTGATTTATCGAGAATGCCAAAAGCACGCCTGTGTTTTTGTTTACCCTATAAAATGTGTACTTGGTACTGATCCCATGATTTTTCATCACGGGGCTCACATTTACGGTTCTGTGCAAAATAATTATAACAATAATTATTGAATGATTGTTAAAAAGTTTACTACAGGTAATCATGCCCCTCTGAACATGACCAACATCACCAGGTGAAAAATGTAAATTTCTCCTGTGCTTTGGTTTGTGATGGAAAAATGATAATATTTGTAAATTTTGAGGGAATTTTTTAAAAAAAGAAAAAAAAAATCTGTTTAACCATCACAGCGAGCCCTGTGGTATGTTCATGGATTAACTAAGAGCAAAATCATCCCCACAGCAATGAGCCATCTTATTTTCACTTGAGTTTAAGGTCGAAAGTACAGCTTCTAAGTAGGGCTGTCAACGTTAACGCGGATTAATCCGTCATCACGATTAACGCGATCAAAATTTTCAACGCAGTTAACCCATCTGGAGCGCAGAATGACTCAAAATCCCTGAAATGTCTTTGTCAACGCATTTCGGGCAGTTGTCCAAAGTTTGTCCATTCTGCGCTCCAGATGGGTTAACTGCGTCAAAAATTTTAATCGCGTTAATCGTGATGACGGATTAATCCGCGTTGTCGCGTTAACGTTGACAGCCCTACTTCTAAGTAATTATAACACAAAGCAAACATGTCAAGCACAATCTGGAGTAAACAATTTGCTTTTGAATCAACAGGCATCACAATATATTTAACTCAGTACAAGTATATTAAAGCGCATCATTACAGCAGCGCTTTTGTGCGATGAAAAAGAAGCTGTAAAATAAAGTCTGGTGAACAAAAACCGAGCAGGAGGGATGAAATATTGATGAAAACGGTGTTTGTGTGTCCCGTGCGCTTTGACATAGATTCTTTCTTTCACTCATAGAGGACTGTAGCTTGGCTTTGAGCCCTCTCAAGAATCATA
>VVHJ01013347.1:8925-21060 GCA_015107715.1 Tylochromis polylepis | reverse complement strand
AAATATTCCACACACACACACACACACACACACACACACACACACACACACACACACACACACACACACGCTCACACGAAACAAAGGACCTTTCTGTGGAGTCTGTTTAATGGCACCCATCCCCTGCTCTATTTTGGGACGCGACTATTCCTGGTGCATCATTATTGTCATTACCACAGCCTCATATTATTAAACCATTAACAGACATTATCACCATTATGCACACTGCTTAATGCTGCATTGCTCTGCACCTGTGTGTGCTTGAGGAGACGGAGAAACCGAGGAGTGGATGTGTTGTTGTGCTTCTAGAGAATTTGGCCTTGGCAGATGGACACAGGCACTTTTTAAAGCTCTTCCGCCTCCTCTACCACAGGAAGCAGCCAAACTCTGAACTTGGACCGCAGCAAATACAACAGCACTTCAAGTTGGAGTCTATTTTATTTTCTACTCAAAAAAGAACAGAGATTGAAAAAAGACAATAGAGGCAGACAATGATTGAACTTCATGTCTGAGTTAAGTTCTTATGGCTCCACCTTCAGGCTGATGTCCAGTGGGAGGAACCTGATGAGCATTTGTTGGATATGATGTTTCTTGCTGCACCATAAGCCTTCTGGGGCGTGCAAAACTCTTCCCCAGACTTGTTAAGACTCTAAAAAAAACCCTCATCATTGCTGAAGTTTTTCTGTCGCTTAATTTCTTTTCACCCATCTGAGCTATTTTTTTCCTGAAGCCACACAAGTGCACAGTTCAGTCATTTTTCTTCAGTTGTAATGTGATAAATCCAATTTCAACACATCATGTCCCGCTTCCAGAAAAGGCACAAAAAGAATCGTTCTTGTATCTTTTATTTATGTAAGCTCAGCCTCTTGAACTCTTGAGTTTCTTAAACTTTGGAAATAAAGCCACACTTCTTCATCATGCCACAACACCATTACTCCATCACTTTGTAAATAAGGTCTTCCCACAAACTCAGAGATGTTTGACGTCTTTTTGTAATGAATTATGTTAACTGAAAACAAATATCTGTGGGTTTGAACAATGCTTGGTCACCCAACATTAGTTTTTAACAATTGATATCACTGAGTTCATCTGGTTAAAAAACTTAAGGGTGCTGGATCAAACCTGATGAAACATGAAGAGCCTTATCCAGCAGACAGGACTGTTGTAACCTGGCACCATCTCTTTTTTTTTTCCTGACCGCTTATCCGACCTGCACTGTGGTGGGGCTGGAGCTTATCCCAGTTTACCTTTGGGAAAAGGTGGGGTGCAAACTGGAAGTTGCTAGTCAGGGCTTCTGGCACCACCTCGAATAACATCAAAACTTATGAAGACTCTGGAGATTCTTTGTGTCAAATTTTGGCTTTGTATCTGATGAAATGAATGATGAGCACTAAAATATGAAATCCTGCACTGGCAGAAAAATGGATTTAACTTGATGACTGATTACTTTTTTGTTGATCTGAAAAGAGAAGTCTTTCTAGGGTGTAGCTAATCTGACAATTTGCATAATGGGAGAATATCTACAATTTACTGGTTAACAATACCAACACCAGCAGATCGAATTAATCTCTTCAAGTAGGCTCGTCACATAACTTTTGACACAAATCAAGAGAGGTCAAGCAGCACGAGCAGTGAATACATCTTCTTCTTCTAAATGTGAAGACAAATGGAGGCTAAATGTTTCTTTTCGTTAAACTAAAACTTAATATGTGCTTATGAAAACTTAAAAAAATAAAACTATATTTTATTTTGATCTGATTATATAGCAGCCAATATGAAGACAGTAAAAGCAGGGTTTAGTGGCAATATACATGCATACACCAGCAAGTACTGATAAAATAAAAGAAGCTTCTCAAATCAATACCATCTATCCTCTGCTCAACAGGGCAACATAGCACAACTGTATACAGATACAAGTTATATAAGTACAAGTTATTCTGATATGTCAACACTTTGTCAAATGCTGGAAGAACTGTCACCTTCAATTTACTGGAAATTGGTTAGGATGTTCAGAAGCAACAGAACCACCAAGGCTCAAGTCTGGCATGAAATAAGGACTCCTGCTACACCAGTGCCACTGTCTACAGTGAAGCATATTCAGTGAAACATCACCATAGACTCAGAGGGGCTGAGTAAGAAAGAAGCACCCACTTGAAAATCAACACCTTCAAGCTCAAATGACATTTGCAGCTGCTCACATGGACAAGCCCAGTGCCTTTTGGAGAAAATTTTTATGTTCTGACAAGACAAAGATTAAGCTATTTGGTCAAACTGAATGGTAAATAGACTGGTTTTCATATAGCACGTCTCTTCTTTACTTGAGCACTCAATTTGCTTTAATGACAAGAGGTGTGTTCGCAGTAGTAAAGGTGAGGCTTTCAAAACTAAGAAACTGTACCCACTGTCAAGCATGGTGGTGGTAGCTTCATGCTTTGGAGCTTTTTTGCAGCCAGTGCTAATGCTGCATTGAACAAAGTGGATGAAATAATGAAGAAATTCTTCAGCTTCACCTTAAATTAACAGCCAGATGGTTGAAAGCTGAACACAATTATATGTTCCAACAGAACAAGGATCCCAAAATCACAAATCCACTGCTGGGCTAACACATGGAGACAAATAACATTCATGTGGCCAATTTAGAATCACACTTACCTAACATGCATGACTTTGAATTATGAGGGGCAGCATGAGCACCCAAAGGAAACCCACAGGGAGAACATGCAAACCCAACACAAAAACGCTCAAGTCAACCAGGAGGTTTGAATTAGAAGCAATCTTGCTGTGAGGTGACAACACTAACCACCGTGCTGCTCAAAAAGGAAAACATCTCATTCTGTTTGCATCTTATTATTACACCTTATATACAGTTTTATCAGCAACCGTGAGAATGGCCTGCAGGACAAAATCATCAGGGGATTGCATGCAGTTTTGCCTTTCCTGTTTCAGCTCACTTGCTACCATCAGCTTTCACTGGCAATAAAAACATAAAGTACTGCCAAATGCCAGAACTGCTCTTTTCACAACAGTGGGCCTTCCTCTAAGGATTTCCTCAATTGGTGCGCTGCTGTGATGTAGAACATAGTAACCTTACAATGTATCCCTCTGGCTCTTGATTTTGTATCATTCGGGTGTTAAAGGAGAGATATTTTTTGTGTGGTAAGTATTAAAAGTTCTTTTTTTACACGCTAATCATCTTTGAGTACGGGGTGCCTTTTTGAGGGTAGGTTGAAATAAATGGGTAAGAGGAAAGTTCCTTGAAATAGTGGTCAGACTACAATATGTGCTGTAAGTTATAAGGAACAAAGTTATCAGAGAAAGTGTCTTATTCCTTGTGTTTCTAGACAAAGTAGCTCAATCTGAAGAGTTTTGGTAACCTTTACAGAAAGATTGACTTTCTGTGGGTCAACTAAGGGTCCAGAACTTCCAAAAAAATCTATTTTCTTTTCTTGGTATCTTTCACTAAAAAATGATGCTAAAACCCCAAAACATCTCTGTTCCGCAGGGTTTAGCTGTTTGTCAATGGCAGACACTAGAGTGGTGACAGGAAATGAGGGAGAACATCATGCTTTAAGGCTTCTTGCCTGGAAATATAACTGGCGCCACCAATGTACTCAGTCTTTGTACTCAAAGAATAGTGAATATTTGGATGCATAACACCCTCCATGTTCTCCAAATGTGTGGACAGGGTACAGCTGGTACTGCGTGTCTTTACTATAGTGCTGACAAAATAATGGTTCATTGTTTACTCTATTCAGCTGAGCTAGCTCCGGATGGATTGGATATTAGTGAGGGGAAACAAAGATTTAGAGCACAGCTGAACTCAATCTTTCAGTGACCAAACAGACTTAAATCTCAGGGGACAATAGACACTTATGCTTTGGCTTGATGGAACTGGAACTGTATATGAGTGATGAAGTTGAATAGGTGGAGTTTGGACTTCACAGGAAGATTGCCACATTAGGATACTGGAAATTAAACAGCACTGTTAGACCTCCTTGCCAGACTTCAGCCATCACTGTTGCTAAAGCTGCAAAGAACGTGTGTTGGTTCACTGTCTCAGGATTGCATATTCCTGTCCTTGCATCAGGTCCAAGTTATCATTTGTTCAACAGTGCTGTGGTGCAGAAGGACTTGGCTGTTTTATGGAAGTACTGGTTTTCCAATATAAGTACAAATCATCCTGAAGATGGAACAATGGATGCTGTGTAAAAAGCAAGCTTCTTAACCTGAAAGATGAGTGGGATTTTCAGTTGCTCTGGTTTAGACTGTTTTGGTGAACATCTTGCTTTGAAAACAAAATGAAGGGAGGATCATTCATGTAGGAAATTTCCCATGAGCTCCCTTTTCTATGGCAGAAACCCTATTCAAAGCATTTTTCAGATTTCTTTTAGAACAGACTTGTGACAAGAACTGCATCATTTTCCTTATTTTATCCATCATTTTGACATAAGAGTAGATACTACAATGACAAATGGTACAATACCCTCAGAGTAAAAACACAAAGAAGAGAGAGAAGGCAACGTTAATGCATAGTGGATTAAAAGGCATGAACTGAAAGGCACTAGGGAAGAGGAGAGAAGAGGTGCTCAGTGCTTTGTGGACTATCTGGAAACTCATTGTCTGGTCTGTTTTCAGGGCTTCTGGAGTAGCCAGTTGATATTTGAGCCAACATTTCAGCTTCTGTCTGAGGTCACTGTTTTTGCTGCTCGTTAATTTAAAAAAGCCAATGATAAACTAAACCATCAATACCATCAATAGTACTCAATTACAAGCAAACTACAAATAGAAACAACCCCCCCCCAAAAAAAACATCTGGCATTGAAATTACCATCAGTTGCTTAAAGATTCTAGATATTTAAATACAGAAACTGTTCTACCTTGGGAACAACCGAGGCCTACAGCAGTATAATTCAGCGATGGCGAAGGATAAAGGTGATAAATCCTAAGACAAATTGTTAGATGAATTGGCTGATCAGTTTGTTATTGGACTTAAAGATGAGCTTTGCCTCTGAAATAATCCTAAAAATAAAGCTTCAGACTGACAGGATTGGGGGATGAGTTGAGCAGAAGGTCCACACGCTCCTGCCAAAGACAGCACCATTAACACTCTAATAGTTTTCTCTTCTGCACGCTGCTGTTTCTGTAGCACGATACCACTTGGCAGGAGAGAGGAGAACAGTAGGGAATATATTAGAGAGAAACCTCTTCATTGAGCTTGGAATTTATTCTTTAATGAAATCCAAACCAGCGCTGCGATTTTGTTTTCTCACTTACGAATAAAGAAAATACTGCTGGATATCAAATGTATGGAGGACTGAGAAAATCGCAGCATTACTCAATAGGTGATTTTCCCAAGGATACAACCTGAACAATTTGTCATGAATTTCTTAGACTGTTGGATGATGAGATCTCTGTGTCAAATATTTATCAGAAAATTACATTTTACAATAATTGCAGTTTTCCGGTAAATATTTGAGTAAGGTTGGAAATTGTCATATAGTTGGTGCAGAGGAAAAGCACATCTGGTAGAAATCTGTTTCGTAGCTCTGTATTATGTTTAGTGTATAGCTGGGCTTATGCATGTGTGCATGTCTGATGGCACGGTTCACTTGTGTCAGCTACATGATATTAGCACTGAAGAAAGGGGTTATCACAGGGCTATTATGAAAAACCGCTGTAAAGAAAACTATTTTGACATCTCCAGTCCCCCCTCCCTGCTCTGGCCACACTTGTCTGCTGTAATTTTTCAGAAACATGTACAAATTTCATTGACGCTGTGAGAATTGGGAAAAGGTACCTCACACTGCATGGAGTTTCTTTCTTTTTTTTTAAAAACATTTTTGACAGCTTTTCCAATTAGTAGCTCAGTGATAACTCCAAAGCCACACTATGCACAGATGTCATAACCCTCCCTTGGCACTGTAACAATTCCCACCCGTCCCTGGCTGGTTCTACCCTGGGAACAGGAACAGTGACTTCCAGATGACATCAACATCTGGGAAACCTGCTGCATGCATCCGATTTATTATTGAATGAGCAATGTTTGCAGTGCCGGCTTCAGGGCAAAGGGTCTATTTAGCAACAACATAACAGTACGAGATAGCTAGTGTCAGAGTCAGGATAGGTGGGTACTTCCTTTCTGCTAAGGCCCTGTGCAGGAAACTTCTGATACACAAAGACAGCAACAGGGATGGATGCAGGCTGATAACTTCAAGGGCTTGAATGTTTCTTGTTCAGTAGTTCTCAGTTTGGAACAATAGCTTGCAAAATACTTTAAATGTGCATGACAGATTTAGAAGTTCTATAACGGTTAACCTCAATAAGCTCACATGCTCCCAATGAGCTCACGGGAGCTCATTGAAACTTAATAAATCTGACCTTCCCTGATAATCTTGGTTGCCTTATTGGACTGATTTTTATGTGAAAGATTTGGGATAGATCTTCTGCAAAAAATCCCCAGCATGTGACTTTTATCCCTGCAAACATGGTTAGAACAGCAACAATCTCTTCCCAGTCAAAACTGGTCAACTAACGACATTTATTGACAACACTTTTGGTTACTAAGTGGCACCAACACAACGTCCTGTTAAAAACAACAGTCTTAAGCCAATTACATTTATCTACATTTAAATTATGCCTCATTTGTTGTATAGTGAACTTCTTGTGTCCAAAATGCTACAAACTGGCCTCTCTGATGCCAAGTATCAGCATTATACACTGCGTGAACAATTATTAACCAAAGTTTATTTTTGAGAATTAATTTTTACTATTGATCAACGACAGTGTTCCTGGTCAATCCAAAATGTTAAAGTCAAATCTGAATATCTATGAAAGTAAAAGTGAGGTTTTGGCTTCCCTAGAAGAACAGAAGAAGTGAGAGTAATAAAAAAACCCCAGTTCTAAATCTAACCCCACCTCCACCTTGCTGGCATCTGATTTGAGGCGGAGCTCTGTGCACATTACTGGTCTAGCCACAGTCCTGTCCATCTGGCCCACGAAGAGTCACTCTCATGTCATCAGTCTGTAAAACCTTAGAAAAATCTGTTTTCAGATGTTTCTTGGTCCAGTCTTGATGGTTGGGTTTCAGCCTTCCTTACCTTGGTCGTGTCTCTAAGGACGTTTGTCTTTTCAGAGTCAGTTAAATCTCTTTTTTACCTCAGGAAAAGAAACTGCTTGACAGTGATGCACATCTTGATATAGGGTGTTGATCTCCTGAGACTACTCCCTCCCTCATTACACAAATACACATCAGCTGATATGTTTAAATTCAGTAAGCTTTTAAGTTTATACAGCTTGAAGTTGGAAAATATATGTAAAAATGTGCAATTGTGCACACAGTGTATATCCTGTGATACAAATGCATAGGTGCCGATCCTTTAGTTTATTAGGATTAGAAGTTAAGAGTTCAAGATGCCTGTATCTTATAGGCTTTTTCCTGGCATTAATGACTCTCCTCTCAGCCAAGACTACTTCACTGTGTTCTAGTAAAGTAAGGATAAAAAAACCAAACAAACATAAAGATAATAAGAAACAATTCTTGACCATAAATGTTTCTTTTCTTGGAAAGCTCAACAAGGATTTTAAGGAAACGTTGAAGAGGTATGCAAATTACAGATAGTTGAGCAGAAAATGTTCTAATGTTTTGAGATTGAATGACCCAGGTCTTAAAAAACAAGAAATATACACATATTTAACAAAATCTTCTGAGTTACAATAAGAGTGCCATCTGGATCTGAATATATGAGTATATTACATGATTAATATTTTGTTCTATTCACAGTAAAATTCACCGATATTTTTCTTTCTGTGGTACAACTTGTCATAGTTGCTAAATCCACATGAAAGTTAAATGAAAAATGCAATTTCTTCATTTTCATGTTAAAAAAATATTGTGCAGTATTGTGAAAATGAACTATATAATATATATAATATAATATACAATTCTTTTTTCCAATGTGAAGTTTTTTATTATTGTGCACTCAAATATGGGACTTCACAGGACAGCTTGAAGTTGTTTTCATATTTTAATAAGCCAACTGTCAGATAATTTTTTATGCATCTGTCCCAAATTACAGATTCTCCTTCATTTTGATGGTAAGAAAGATCAGTGGAAGTTTCAGGCATTTGTCTTTAATAGTTTGGGGGATATTCATGTTAAAACATTGCCACAGGTTTCAATGTGCCAAAAAATGTCCAGAAAGTGGGTCCACTGACCATTTTTCAATTTCAAGGTAAAATTTCACAGAAATTATTACACATGTTCAAGCTTTAGTCCACAAATGTTTTGGGCCAATCAGAGATTGGTTGAGCAGAAATGTGCTAAAAATTGGCTGATTTGGGATGGTTGGGCCCTAATGTTCGTGTAAAAATGGGCTCCCATGAAAAACTCCACAGCCAAAGCAAGGATGAACTGCTAGCTGTCACACATAACAAAATTGTTTTGCGTGGACAAGGCTGTTTTCAAATTACTCTATCAGCTAGCGTTACTAACTTACTGATTCATACCATGCCGCTAAATTGTAGCAGGATGAATGCCCGCTAGGAACAACTAACGCTTTATCTCTAAATGTATTTTAAAAACAGCAGCCCCTGTCTTAGATTCTTTATTTCATTAACGTGCTTTACATGCATCTTGGCTCGATCCTATGTTAACATGCAAATGCACTTTTGGGCTGATAATTAGTGTAACTGGATGTTGAGAATTACATGTTCAAAATTTCAGGGCTCGATCTTCATTTTAGCAATCTCAGATCTTGCTTGCCTTGTGTGTTTGCAAGTAAGTAGTCCAAAACTGAGCAAAAAAATTCTTAATTTTAGGCTTTTGAGAAGTGAAGGTTGTACAGTGAGTCTGGATAGGTTTATGATGCTAGCATTACTATGCATTACTACATTAGCATTACTACATTACTATTACTATGTGAAGGTTGACGATGCTCGGCTGTTCATGAAGCTTTAATTCTTTATTTTTTATTTAAAAGGGACAATGCAGTTTAACATAGTCCAATTATAATACATGAAACTGATGTACTGCACAAGTTTATAGCTATTGCTAATTTCCAACCATTGTCCCTTGTTGGGCTTACATTCACAGTACACAAGGTTACTACATTCAGTTACATGAAACCAAAATACGCCATGAATACAACTACAATTAATAAACAATTTATTAATACATCTTTAATACAATACACTGACTGGTAGATGACTGAATGATGTTAACTGTCTTCATACTGCTAGTTTGTCGGGGGAAATGCTGAGTGAATAGGAAGATATTAAAACATCCAGTACCAAGACTAAACAGAAACTGGACAAGACAGTCAACTAGTATTGCACTAGAATTGTATGTTATAAGCATTTCTGCTGTATCTCCTTGAATGAAGATTTTATGCTGAGCTACCTCATACGGCCAAGAAAGACAAAAATATAAGGATTTCCCTCTCCCTTTGATAGTAAATGTTTATAAGACTTAAATCTCCCATACAGCATAATGTTTCCTTGACTGATATTTATGCTGCATGATGCAAAAGGTGCCACATTATTAGTATGAGAGATAAGTCTTAGGAGGCATACAACACATATAAAACATAATCATTTACTATTTACTAGTTTTCATAAAGGACATCTGTACTGAGGGGAGAAAAAATATCCAGACAAGCCATTCTCATGTAGTTTAAATGTGGTTTTCAGCCCCAGTAAAGCTCGAAAACATACCATATGTTCATTGGTTTGGAGCCTTGGTGTACTGCTCGGCTCTACTGTAACACCTGTCTTCGCCCCCCCCATCTGAAAAACAAAATACGCAGGCTGAATGTCATGCTGCAGTGAGGCCTTTACTGTCATCTGTCTTCTTTCTTGTGGTTTTCAGGAGTTCTGGAAAATCTGACCATAAATCAAGTACTGATTTTTATTTGTCCCCATGGGCCTATTAGTCATACTGCAGTGGGATACATCATAACCAGTGAGTAACCCATTTAGCACACATAGGTACATGAATGTAACACTAACTCCAGAGTTTAGAAATGCAAAATATAGAAAACCATGTATGTACAAAAAAAACCCCCTTCCTTTTGGTTTTGGGTGGGTGGGTTATGCTTACTTATACTTAAGTCTGATCAGTGTCTCATTTTTGTAGAGTACATGAGTACAAAAGGAAAGAGAGGACAGGCAAAACTGACCATTTAACTCTTCACATCTTGCATGTAAGGAAGCCTAGAATCCAGCCAACAACCCCTCTGCCCAAGACAAGCTTGATAGCGAGCTTCTGCAATTGCATGTCTGGCTGTGTGGTGTTGAAGTCCCCAAACAATTCTGCATTTTCAGTTGAACTCTTAAGGTGAAGATAGTTAGTATCCTGAGCCCCCTTCTTGGTTCTAGAAGCAGATGGTAATGAGTCAAGAAAATTTTCACTGCTGCTTTAAATTCTTTTAAATGATTTTATTAATAAAGAAGTCAAGGCTGTGGGTCGGAAGTCATTCTGAAATTTGGGAAGTTTGGCTTTAGTTCAAGAAGCTGTATTGGAATTTTCTCACTGTTTGTGGACCCTGTGCAGTGAAAAGGACAGAGTAAAAATATAAGCGTAAATATAGGGACCATTGTTCTGCTCAATAGTCAAGCATTTGGCTACTTATATTATCAAGGATAAAACATATTCCCTGCTAGCTCTAAACACGTCTTGAGCCACTCCTCATTTCTTTCTATTTGGCCCCCACAGTGCCAGACTTTGTGTAATTTTTAAACATCATCTTCAGTCCAGTCCTTGTACCTGACCATTTTAGAATGTTTTTTTTTTCGTTGTTTTTTTGTTAAACCACTTAACACTGACCAGTGAATTCAAACATAAAAAGGTACCTAACTCAAAGGGAGGACACAATGCTGTGTCTACAGATAACTTAGTAAAGAACTGAATTTAAAATGTTATCTTTAGGCACTTTGTTACTAACAGCCTGTCACAAAAACACGTTTTGCTTTCATTTCTTTACCTGAGTCTATGAAAAATGCAAGGATAACACAGTTTGACAGGCATGAAATAATATTTTTGCGCTAACAAGGTGATTCCCAAAGAGCTATTAGCTGGAAACTTGGCACGGTGTGCAGTGTGTCCTTAAAAGGTTTGAAGAAACTGGACTGGTGGAGGGAAAAAGTAGAAAGACAGACATGAAAACCTATCTAGAGCAGATGAGCAGTATCTGAAAGTCATATCCTTAAGAAAAGACCTGACAAAGGACCTGAGAGATGCATCTGACCTTCAGTTGATTCATCTGCTGTTCACCTCATCAGAACTGCTCTCAGTGGAGGGGTGGCTGTCAAGAAGTCATTCTTAAGAAAAGAAAACAGGGAGAAAAAACTGATTTATGCTGAATCATACAGAGCTGCATTTCAGCCAGTGGTATTGGGGAAGTATGACCATAGAAAAGTACTGTCACATTTTGATCTACCATGCATTACCATCTGGAAGGAATCTGATTGACAAGACCTTAATTTTTTCAGCATGACAGTGATCCCAATCACTTTGTAAAAACATACCCGGATAGAAAGACACACTATGGAACATCATCCAGAGCCCAGACGTCAACATTATTGAAGCAGTGTGGGATCATTTTGACAGAGAACAGAATAAAGGGCAGCCAGCATCCAAAGAAGAGCTATGGATGTTCTTTAGCAAGCCTGGAGAACTATTCCTGAAGACTATTTAAAGAAATGACAAGAAAGCTTGGCTACGAGAGTCTAGGTTGTGTTGAAGAATAAAGGTGGTCATAACAAATATTGGTTTTCAAGAGCTATAGAATTTTGCATACTCTGTTGTTGCCTTAAATACAGTATTTCCATGTATGTTTCCAAACTTTTCAATAAATCACTCCATCTTTTTCCCATTTTACTAGCAAAATACCAGACTACTTGCACAGTAGTGTAGTATATTTTTGTCTATTTCTAAATTTCTGAAGTGCTAAGAACTTTACCAAACTGACATCTGAATTGCACACACTCTCTTAGATGTTTGAAGCCATAATTTTAATTTGTAGATTTGATTCCAGTCGGTTACTGGGGGAATAACATCCCACATTGCTAAAAAGCAGTCACTGGTTTCTTCACTGAAAAGAAGCATTTAAAAAAAAAAAAAAAAAGTGGGTTTAAGTG
>VVHJ01013344.1:2323-19936 GCA_015107715.1 Tylochromis polylepis | reverse complement strand
TCCTCCTACGGCCTCCTCCACGTCTCCTGATGTACTGGCCTGTCTCCTGGTAGCGCCTCCATGCTCTGGACACCACGCTGACAGACACAGCAAACCTTCTTGCCACAGCTCGCATTGATGTGCCATCCTGGATGAGCTGCACTACCTGAGCCACTTGTGTGGGTTGTAGACTCCGTCTCATGCTACCACTAGAGTGAAATCACCGCCAGCATTCAAAAGTGACCAAAACATCAGCCAGAAAGCATAGGTACTGAGAAGTGGTCTGTAGTCACCACCTGCAGAACCACTCCTTTATTGGGGATGTCTTGCTAATTGCCTATAATTTCCACCTGTTGTCTATTCCATTTGCACAACAGCATGTGAAATTGATTGTCAATCAGTGTTGCTTCCTAAGTGGACAGTTTGATTTCACAGAAGTGTGATTGACTTGGAGTTACATTGTGTTGTTTAAGTGTTCCCTTTATTTTTTGAGCAGTGTATATATGTATATACATATATACACACACTCACACACATAGTAAAAGTACTTTTTGCAAAACAGGTTCTTATTACTAATAAGTATGTATACAGTGTCACATTATATATTATATTGCAGTTAGCTGAGATGTTGAAGATGAATAAAAATACCCCTAACTGTTTTTCTCTTACATCTTTGGGCCTTGAATGTTTAATATTTAAATATTGCTGTAGCGCCTAACAACTCACAGAAAGCAGAAACATGGCAAAGAAACAGAAATCACAGATTTAATGCTTCACACTGCTTTTATAAAGTGATCATTTGTTCAGTTTCAATGCGCAATTGTGATTGTTAACTTCCGACAAACTAAACTGCAGTACTCGAGTTCACGTACTTCAACTTCAGTTGAATCCTTTGGAACAAAACTACAAAGAAAACCAAAAGAATTCACGGTGTGCCCTCCAGTCACTCAGCATTTATTTATATGCAGCTTTAAACAGGCATTATGTGATGGAGCATCGGCAGACAGCAGACTAATATTAATTCATCCTGTTCATAACTTTCAAAACAGTGTTTGCTCCTGTATTAGTCTTATTTATACTGGAGTGGCTTGTTTTGTAACCCACTGTGTAATGACAAATAGTGGCAGATCCCAAAGCTCTGAATAGTAAAGTGAGGCCTTCTAGCCATCTGTTCCAGTCGAGGTTTTTAGTGTCTTTCTACCAAGCACGCCTCAACCTGCCTCCTCAACAGCTATCAGCAGTTTCCACATATTACTCCTCACATGTGAATAGCTGCACGCAAATGTGTATTTGTGCTCTATTCAAGCCAGTGTTAACAACCAAGCCAGCTGTAATCTGATGTCTGTGTCACAAACGGCAACCAATCAGGTTCCACTTTCTCTCCTCATTTGTTTGGCGTTAAATAAGTGTTTCATCACCAGAGGTAGACGTGTCTCTTGTGTTTGCTGCTGTGTTTGATGAAAGTAAAGATTTGATACACAGCTCCAGCAGAGTCTCAATAGTCCTGATGAGAACAACATTCACGCTTAGGTTGAGAGGCAGCGCAAATATGGAGAGCACACATACCAACCCTATCATTACATTCACCCCGAGGCAGGGAAAACCCCACTGTTGCCACCCACACCAGCTCCTGCACTGCGAGTCCACGTTTTCCTCTGTGATAAATGCCACAGATACATCTCTCCTTGCCATTTCTTGCTCCTGTCCTGCCTTCTTTCCAGACAAACACATTGGGGAAATAAGGACAAAGTCTCCATGGTTGCGTGTCAACATCTGCCAGCTGTTCCAGGCTGTATGAACAATACAGCTGCTCTCTGTTTTCTCTGGGTCAACATGCTGTGCTGGCTCAGACACCAACATCCTTGGTTTTACAGACTTGAAGGGTGCAGATAACTCTGGAATGAGTTCTTGGCAGTGACAGTCACCTTTACTGAAGACTTTGAACATCAGCGAACGGGCTCGGTGTCTCCTTTGAAGGCCTGTTCTGCTCGTGGTCAGCAGGAGCAGAAGGAGGAAGAAGCCCATGGACCAGCAGGGATTTATGCCGCTAAGAATGGAGCTGAAGAGGCTGGGCAGACATCTGACAAGGGAGCTATTTGTCTGAAGACAGGCAGCAGCCCACAGTTCCTCCAGCTTCCATTGCCCCCTGACATTGAGGGCGACAATGACCCACACTGACAGGCAGCAGAGGTAGCCGACAACATGAGACCGCCTGTCTTCATCTGAGCCGTTGCTGTCTCCCTCTTCCTCCTCCTTCCCATCACAACACTGTCCACGAGAGCCTGCCGTCCGCCTCGCTGTCCCGAGAGAGACAACAACACAGGGCCACAGGAGTCTGATCACAGTCTCCACAGCGATCAGAGGTGTGGTCAGGAGCAGCACCGCTCCATAGGTTTGGCTGAGAAAGAGCAGGAAGCGCAGGGCAATAAAATCACCTGATGGAGTCAGCTCAGTCAGCCAAGGGTCAAAGATGCAAAGGCAACTCAGAAAAACTGCAGAAACACAAAACATAAAGAAAAAGTCTCAGAGTCAGTGAGTTAGATGACTGGATTAGACCAGCTAATTACATATCAGAAAGAAGAGAAAGGGTTGCTTTAATAAAGTTACTTAAAATAAATATTCTGTTATTTTATTAAAGGGAAAGCTCTGTAAAACACTTCATCCTAATATACGTGTAAGGCAACTCAGCCCACACCCACTAAAACAAAGAACAAGCACAGAGACCAAGCCTAAACCAAACAGGTTTCCATACATGCACTGCAGCCCTGAACTGTTTGAAACATTACCCTGTGCAGATGTATGTCAAATGTCCAAATCATTTTTTATCCTAACAGCCCTTCCATACAAAGACAGTTTGACTGATTGATGTGTGAATAACTCAGGTAACTATCTAGTAGTTCATGTGTCCTGCATCCTAAATGCTCTACCAGTGCACCAGCCAAAACCAAATGGAGTGGTTAAATTTACATCAGGTCCATTGTGATGTCTGTATCTCCTACCGTTTGCTACATGAAAATAAAAAGCTTCTGGCAGCGAGTGGAACTGGTTCCAGTATCACTACATCTCGCATAATTGCAACTTGCATTCATTTTTATTATTGTAGAATCTGCTAATTGTTTTCTTGTTCTGTCAGAAAATTGTGAAAATGTTCATCATATGTTCCAAAAGTAAAGTAACAACAACCCAAACTCAAAGATTACATTAATGATTTAATCTGTTGATATCATGTAAAGCTATACGTTCATTTGCTTTTCTATTGTACCTACAGTGAGTATGAAAAACACTTTTATATCTTTTTTAAATGTATACTTCTATGTTCTTCTCAAGTTTGTTTAGTAGATATAGCTGCTTTGATTTCAGAGTCTAATCACCTTATGAAATATAAACATTTATTATAGATGAAGTTATTATAGATTAGATTAGATTAGATTAGATCAAATAGGCTTCCAATTAATATACCAGACACTTTTGGTTCTTACAGCTGATTAGACCGACTCAGGTCAGAGTTGTGAAACCACTGCTTGTAATTTACCTGAGATCTCTTTGTACTAAAAAGAATGAGTTGTAACGTGTCTCTGTTAAGAAACACCAGCTCCATTTCTTAATACATACAGAGTTTCTTTTTTCCATGTTCAAGAAAAGCAAATTATAGCCAATGAAAATACATTCCTGAAGCCATCACCTGTCAGAGTTTAGACGTCTTGCAGAGTGAGATAAGGCAGGTTTTCAGAATTGATTGGAACATGGATGTGTAATTAGGAGGAATTCTGAAATATGGGAATGCACAGTATTTATGATGTCTTGTTAGTCTATGAATTGAGACACTGCTGAAACATTTAACAGCATATTTACTTGTTGACTTTGTCAAGTGTTACATAACTTTAAGATTTAAAAAGTTCAACAGGAAATAAATGTACTGAAAGTTAGTTTAAAGCAAACTTTTCCTCCTTTGTTTCATTTTTTTCTGATGTAGAAAAACACTGGCTTCTCATGGCTCCTGCTGACTCCTGCTAGCATACTGTTTTGCCCTCCCGACTCTTCAAAATGCTCCTTCAGTCCTCACACTCTAATGGTTTAATCGGAAACCTAACAGAAATGTTTTCTTCCATTGACAGAGACACACATCCACAGTCCGCAGATTCGATTCAACAACACATGCTGCTGAAGCCTGAGTATTAATCACATCCTCAGCCAGCAGATCCCAGGCAGAGCAGCTGCAGCTGTGATCAAAGCCTGTGGCTACATACTGTCACATCTCACTCAGCCTTTGGCAATAAATACAATGTGTGAAGTTTCACAGCATCTCTCCTTATGTGGTGTCGGCAGAGCATTTATTACAGAGCGTATACTGGATCAACACACCCACTATTTCTGTAAGGCCATCGAGGCATCAATATTCGATTCGATTCATTATTTGCTGCACCTACAGCCACGCCCAGCAGTGATGTCACAGGCCTCAGGTAACGCCTCTGAATCACTGTTGCAGGGTGAGTGCTTAAACCACTGGAGGTCAGTAAAACCAAGATTTTGCTGTGAGCTAAGTTTACTCTTAAATTTTTTTTCAAAAGTGTATAATTAGTACTTTTATTTGGAAACTTGAACGTACAGATTGTTGGGAACACCTTCTGATATTTTTAACCAATTTGAGTGACTCAGTTTGTGTAAGAGGGCTGGAAACACTGGGTTAGAATCCTGCAGTGACCTAATCAAGCCCTCACCTGTGACCAGGAAGTCTGTGAAGACGAGGAGGCAGCAGCAGCAGAAACTGACAGAACTGTAGGAGTCAGCCAATGAGGGCAGGAAGAGAAGACTGCAGGCCAGTTTACATGCACACAACATCACCGCGCCTTCCAACACACCATCCATGGCTGAAACAAAACAGGGTTAACATATTAAAAACACTTCATGCCTTTCAGGGTGGAAGAATTCAGGAATGACAAATACAGAGACGGTGACAACACTTCTGGAACATCTTACAAAGTCATATTTACGTTTTACATGGTCATTCAGGTCATTCCACCGCCAGTGTTTTAACACCATGTGTCACGATCAATATTTTGTTGTTTACATTTGTAATGAACCCTGGAACTGAAGGCTGTTTACAAATGACTGAAAAGAAAATTCTGGGAATAGGTTCATGTCATGTCATCGGGTAAATATGAATGCTATTTAAATTTTTTTCAAAATGGTGCCTACCAACAGCAAGAAATGAAATAAATAGTAATGAATGCAGTTCCCATTCAGTAATGTGAACAAGTGCAAATGTACAGTAAACTTTGCTGTGACCTGACTGCCGGCATGTCCACTTCCTGGCCATGAAACTGGTCTAACCTGTGTAAACACTCCCGCTACTTCTACCACACGGCTACAGGTGAAAATCTATACTACAAGCACCAGATAGTGTCAATTTACCATGAAGTTCATTAGTTCTTACCTGTGCACACAGGAGCCTACAGAGCCACATGTCAATATGAGCTTCAAATGCTTCATCCGCTTTCTTCGCCTCCCCCTTTGCTCCACCCTCACAGGGGATAATGACCCTCCTCCTTCCTCCCCTTTGCCTCCCCCACTCCTCTCTGTGATCCCTACACCTGGACAGTGGTGGTGAGAGAACTGCAAGGGTGTGGCGTTGTTTGTGCTGACGGGAAAACCTGTCGAACGAGTAAGGATCCAGCAGTGTATGATGCAAAGTGGGTGTCTGTGTTTGCTTGTAAAGAAAACATTATATAAACACTTCTGTGTTATCTCCCTGAGCCTGTTCATACTGCACTGTGCTACTTCAAAGGGTACTTGCAATGCATGCATGCTGCATGCAGTCTTATAAAGCTGGATTCAACTCCAGATCACTGAAAATAGAAATAAGATTTGTTATTTATTAGCTTTTCAATGATATATTTTAATCACTTGATCCTATTTAGGCATCACAAGTGATTAATTATAATACTGGTTTCCAGTAATGCTCTGTTTGTAAAGACAGGATGGTCCTCAGTATCCAGTAGATAGATCCTGCATACCACGTTATTTATCTATAAGATCCTTGTGGTGAAAACTGCCCGATTACTTCTGCTCTTTTATATTGAGAAATGAAGTGTAAATAAAGGGCATCATCATAGGATTTTAGGCCCTACGCTTAGCTTTTCAAGCACACACAGCACAGTTATCTTTAATTATATAGAAAGCAACTCACTGAAGCAGGCAGCGTGTTGATAATTTCTCATCAGCTAATGCATCTTTATCTTTAAAACCAAAGAGGTCATTTTATGAACAAGCCCTAAAAGTTCTTGACAGGAATCCCTAACACAGCATCATCACTGTGATATCTTTAGCAAAAACAGAACATTTACTTTTCAGAAGGTCATCCTGTGCTCAGATGTTCATCTTGTTTTTAAAAATGCTGCACCACCGAAAAGATTTGTGCAACTTTGTTCTGAGCAGATGAGCTTCAAACGCTCAGGTCGAGAGTGGATTTTTCCCCACAGAAGCTGTGCTTTTGCATGATCCTCGTTTACATTTCAGCCCATTAAGGAACAGAGCAAGCTCCCAGACAGCTGAAAACATGCACATACTAATTTTCTTTTTTTTCCTCTGGTGCAAACATGGATTCTTTCCAACACTGATCAGATACAGCGTTTTAACCTCCATCACACTGATTTTTATGTTATGTTACTGAATGAGTGTCGTTATTGAATGAGAGATCAGACATATGAAGGTTTTGCATTGTGTTGTATGGATGTCAGAGGGACTGTGTCTCTAGTATAGCTCTAGTATCTTGGATATGCGTTTGTATTTCATGATCTATTTAAAATCATGTTGAACACCCCAGTCTAACAGCTAGCTAAATGTGATGCCAGGCCATCTTTTCTCCTATATGACCAAAGTTTTCAGGTGTACTCTATAATGAATAAATGATAAAATATATATATATATATATATATATATTGTTCTTGTGATGTCAGGTGGCAGGGCTTCCTTATTTTACTTGTGTCTAAAAGTTCTTTTTGAGATAGGAGGGTAAAATTCCAATGAAAACTCACTGCACCACAGACACATGGCAGCAGATGACTTTAGATTATACTTTACAATTGAATTTAACCCTTTATCAGGTGAGGACTCATATATATATATATATATATATGCCCGATTAAAATGCCCGAAACACCTCACCTATTAGGCATCCAGCAGTCATCTGACTAGGATGCCTCCTGGTCGCCACCTGAACTGGCTGCTTTTGATGTGGAGGCGCAATGGTTGTACTCAGAGTCCCTCCCAAATGACCGTGCTCTTCCTCCTATCTCTAAGTGCGAGCCCAGAACCCCTGATAAACAGAGTATAGGAACTATCTAAACTTACAGAAGCATTCCTAAAAACTGAGCCTATTCATGAGAGGACCACACACCAATTTCTATGACGTGATAGTGTCATGATGTCTGTGTCAGAGGACCCCAAATGCAGATTTGAACTCAGGCAGACAGAATGAAAACTTAAAGCATAGTAGGAAACGGTCCAAAGAAAAAAAAATCCAGGAAACCACAAGAGCAAGGAAACAAATACAAAACATACTAGAAACATCTAAGGGTGGAATAACAAATGCATTGACAAACGATAAGTAGAAAACTGAGGCTACTTAAACGCACAAGGCTCCTCACGGGAAGTGAACACCGCTGGGGAAAAACAAGTGCAAACAATCAAGGAAACGAGGAAGTAAAAGTGAACACAAGACAGACAGAACAGATAACTATAAAGCAGCTAAAGCAGAAAGTGAAATGTGATAAATAAACAGTGAAGCACAGACACAAAGAACTTCCTACACAAGAACTGAGCCCAGAGGATGGATCGAAATCCTAAAACAATCAGGAACTGAGAATGAGACTAAAAAAGGAAAATACACAAAGAACAATATAAACAAAACTATAAGCACGAACTAAGGAAGGAAGAAAGAATCAGCAGAATCAGTGTGATGAGGTTTATCCAGACTTGCGAAGTGAAGAGATGTGTTTCTTCTTTTCCCTCATAAAATTAAATATTATACATAATATACACTGTAAATGTGCAAGACTTGTCCACACAGACTGTGTTTTTTTAACCTGACTCTGCATCCTGACCTGATGTAAGACACAGGCTTCAACTGCAGTGAAATGTAAATCTGGAATATTTAAATGTGACCTTCAAATGTCTCATTAACCTCTGTTCTGTAACTCTACTCGCAGGAATCATCACTAGTCAATTTTTCCTCACAATTTTTAAAATCTGTGGCTTTCCAGAGATTTGGAAAAGTTGCTGCGGCACTCCATTTACAATCCATTTCATAAACCTAGAGTTAAACGAGATAATTTTAACAACTGTAATAAAGTTTCTTTGTTTTTTGTATGTATGGGGACAGCATGGTGGCACGGTGGTTAGCACTGTTGCCTCACAGCAAGAAGGTCCTGAGTTCAGTTCCACCATCAGGCCAGGGTCTTTCTGTGTGGAGTTTGCATGGGTTCTCTCCAGGTACTCCAGCTTCCTCCCACAATCCAAAAACATGCAGTTAGTGGGGATAGGTTAATTGGATACTCTAAATTGCCTGCGGGTGTGAATGTGAGTGCAAATGGTTGTCTGTCTATATGTGTTAGCCCTGCGACAGACTGGCGACCTGTCCAGGGTGTACCCTGCCTCTTGCCCTAAGACAGCTGGGATAGGCTCCAGCCCCCCCACAACCCTGAAAAGGATAAGCAGTAGAGGATGGATGGATGTTTTTTGTATGATTACACTACACAGCTCAGTTTTTGTTTTGAAAATGTTATATCCTGTTTGTTTTTGTCTCCAGGGTATAGAAAACATATTTTCTTATTTTCAAACTGTCACTTTTTGTGACTAGAACAGCGAAAAAAGTTTAGTTTTACACCAGACGACCTTCCTGATGCAACTCCAAAGGGGACTTGATTCCACCAATTTTGACATCTTATGTAACCATAACAACAACATCTGCAAATTTAATTATTTCCCATAATAAATCAGCAACACGTTTCCAAACATTTTGCTTAATTTAAATCAAAACAGGGTGAAAGGAACCCCTTGAGTTTGCTCGGGCATCTGACTAGGTGAGGGGCTTTGAGCATGTCCTACTAGGAGGAGGTCCCGGAGCGGACCCAGAACACACTGGAGCCTTGGTGCCTCCCAGAAGACCAGGAGGAGGTGGGAGGGGAAAGTGGTGGCATGGGCATCTCTGCTTTGGCTGCTGCCACCATGAAAAATGGCTGGATGTATTAGTTAAGATACATTTTTATGTATGTTTGAATTTAACTTTGAGGCAATAAAAAAGGAAAAACGTAACCATTACCTATGTTATAGTGTTATTCCTTGGCAAATATAAGCTGACCACATTTATTTTCAGCCCAAGCAAGAGCCACATATGTGTAGTCAGAGATCTGCCAATTAAGTCAGAGCCTACTGCTGTCTATGTGCACCGGCTTTGTATTTACTAGCAGTTCATTTGAATGCATTTTGTTTCCTCAGTCTGACTCATTTCAAAGATGAAAGAGGTGGAGTCCCATTGAGATATACCTTTTACATAGATTTGAATGTGTGGGTGTGTGTGTGAGCGCTTGTGCTTATGCTAACAGCAAATGTAGTTAAGAGGATGCAGAGAGTAAAGAGAGCTGCAGCATGTTAGTAAATGACACATTAAAGAAAATCATTAATTAAGGCTGCTTGTTTGCAGGTTAAAACCCCCAATAACGCAACAGTCCTGTATTAAATCATCTGATCTTATTAAGGCTCCATTTTATGTTGTTGGATATTATTAAATTAACACTAAACATTCAGCCTACTTTTTACAAGCAAAGACAAAAAGCTTGAAGCATCACCTGCAGCACAGCACGTCAAACAAACATGGACCCCTATAGTCAACAGAAAAGGTAAGAACCACACTCAGCTGTGTACATAGTCTTATCACAAAGTAAAGAACTACCGCCGGTGTGATATTGGCACCTTAAAACAGTTTATGGCAATTAAATCATGAAGATATGTGCTTTCAAACAATGTTTGTCAAATATAATCCATAAATGGGCCATACTATTTAAAAATGTTGGGATTGGCCCTTGAAATTCTCTTTTTTTTTTTTAAAGAGATTTTTGTATCAAAGGCATGCTTAGAATTCAGTATTTTATAACATAAAGTATATGTTAGACCTGCAGTAAAACATCACATGGAAGCACAAGCATGAATCTAAGCATTTTAACTGTTATAAACAGGTGTCAAAGTTGGTTTGCTCCATGCTGCCACAGGACTAAAGGTAACACTGATGGCTGTGACACTGTGCAGTGTGACGGGCTGGAAAAAAAGTTAAAGCAACATGGCCAAAATTCTGTATGTGGTAAAAGATAAATCACTAAAGAAAATATTCACATTCATGTACAAATACACTTCAAAAATTAAATTTGACAAAAAAGAAAGAAATAAAGGAAGCACTCCGTGGCTCTCACATCTGATCAAACAGACGTTTCACACAAGGAACAAAATCCAAGAAAAAGTGCTAAATACTACTATATGTGGTGCAAATGTAGTCATGCAGTATGTTATCACCACAGGAAAAACTTTAAAAAAAACCCCAAAAAACAGACCAGCAGTAATTCTTCATTCGACTCTTCCAAACCTCTATCTGTCCATAAACTCCTCCTACTCACTCAGGCCACCAAACTTGTCTCACAGGTACATCTTAGACCCCTGAAGGTTCTTATCTACATCCTATATTATTACTTCCTCATGTATCCTAACAACCAAATGGATTAAAAATGACCCATTTTGATACCTTACTAAAACATCACATAAACATCTAATCTATATCCACAAAACTTGAATTATATGTATTATGTTATAACGTTATCGTTGCCCAGCAACCACCTATCAACAGGTTAACAACACTGTAGCATGGAGTAGTAAACTTAATATAATATTTCATTTGTGTAGTCTCGTAGTTTTTTATGGTTACGCTCGCAAAGTATTCAACACTGAAGAAGTCTTCCTGGATTTTAATTCCTTTTAAAACTTACTTTATCACGTAGCACATATTTAAAGGTTTACAGATACTTTTTGGAGTAAAATGTAGCAAAAATTGTTTTGAAGCAAAATCCAAACTCACCACCTTTGAACTGCTCTCTTTCAAACTCATTTCTGCCTAGTGACAAGAAACAGTACAGTGTTTTTGGACTTCACAGGGTGGACCATGAACATTATGAAAAAAACACAAATCCTATTTTTATTTAAACAAAGCCTTTGTTTTTAAAACTTGACAGCCCCATTTTCAGTTAAGAGGGATGCAGTGTCCCATTCCCTAATGTAAAGTGACTAATGCTAAACATCTCCTGTTTTCAGCATTGAGGCAAAACCTTCAACATCAGCTGAAGCTCTCTCTGTGGCAGCAGTGCCATCTCCTGCTGAGCTAAGCACAGAGCATATTAGCAGCCTGTCATGCTGCGGCTGCTGAGAGGATTACACTTCATATGTGTGCATGACCATCATGATCGCCTACACACAGGCGCCAGCTTTTTACAGACCATGAAACAGATTACACCTGCATAGGGCAAATCCCACTGTTAGGCTGCACACTTGTTACCCCACCTCTATCTCTCTGATGGTGAAAAAAAAACCCAAAAGCAAAACAAAAAAACTCAGCTGGACTTGTGTTTTATTATTTGTGTGCACACCTGTTCTCAGTGATGACACAAGAAAGAGACACCCTTGCACATGCAAATATATAAAATAAAATAAGACAAAATTCATTACTGCCAAAACAATCAGTGCACAGATAAATGTGAAGTTTTCCAATTTGTTTCTAACGCTACAGCGCAAATGCGCACACGTTCAACATCTGCAAGGAAACCAGAAGCCAGAAAATGGGTTAAAAAATCTGTTTGAGCGCAGTGTTTTTACACTGAACAATTCCTCGCCTGCAGCACCCAGAAGTGAACAGCAGGCGACCCGGAAGATTTGAAGTCCGACTGAGAGCGAGCAGAAAGAAGACTCTAATCCTTTTTAAAAAATTATTTCCTTCCTCGCTGGTTCAGGTATGTTGGCCACTCGATGCAATTTCTCTGCCTCTTTTTGCTTTTTTCCCCCCCCCCTCCTTACCCCCTCTCTCTCGCTCACACACACACGCAGCTGCTCCGTGTCGCTTCGTCACCGTTTCTATTTAAGTCATGCAAAAGTTGGAATTAAAAAAGCGCATTTGCAGCGCATTAATGGCGAATAATCACTTCGTTTTTCGGCCGCAGTGCCACTTAAAGCTTCCACAGCGCGTCAGGATTATCATCGACGTTTGGATTTATGGCTCAGCAGCTGCAGAGCATTCAGCAAAGGCATGATGATTGTTGTAGGAAGTGTCAGGGCTTTTTTTTTTTTCCTCCTCCTCGAGCCGGGCTATTCAAACCTGCAAATCAAAGTAAACAATCATTCGTACGCTTAATGCAAACATGCCGCTTGCAGATGCGTCGCACCAGCGTTTAATCACATCCGGAGAATTATCTGTTTATAATATTCGGATCTGCAGAATATGGCGTCCAGTGCTTATAAAAATAAGACTGGGCTGCCATTTTTGTTTTCCTTTTGTCTGAAATTTTTTAATAAACTGTCTGAGAATGTGGGAGAGGCGGCGGACAGACCGAGGAGAGCGGAGGATCGTGTCTCTCCGGAGGGAACGGCTCGTGTTTAAAGCAGCTCGGGTTAAGATTTGCACAGCGTTTCGGCTCCCTTTTTTGTTTTTAACGGAGGGTTAAATCAGCAGAGCAGGTACAGAAATGGGGAAAGTTAACGCCAACTTTTGTTTCAGGGAGAAGTTGGATTTCATTTTTTTTTTTAGAGGTAATCTCGCAATCTGATGTATTTTTAAAGCTGAAATATTGAGGTTTATAAAGGATGTTCTGGATATAAAATGTGCTGCCACCAGACCCAGACTGACTAACCAACCGTGTGATCGTTAGGATCTAAATAAATGTGCAGATAAATTAGTCTACTTATGCAGTAACAGTTCATGCAAAATTAACAGCACGAAGCATGTTTAACATGATGGTTTTTGGATCGTTAATAAAGCTTTAAAAGTCGAAGGAAAATGTTATTTAACCCAATTATTTATGCTCCAAAAGCCACTGATAAAAGCGTCATGATTTCTATTTTGTGAGTGTATATTCACACCTTTTTCTCTTATTAATAATGCTAATCTATTAATAAATAGTAACAATAACCATGAAGTATCCAGGTATAAATATTAATGAACCCATAATAGGGACTTTTAATCCGCCATGTCTGCAGCTGTAAATATTAACATGCTTAAAACTCATAAATTTCAGAAAGTGACAGGTCAGACCTATTTATAGTAAGAGCTTAAAGCTGATCTGTAGTACCACATTAACCTATAAGGGTCATTGACGTGATGTGTCCAATTGCATCATATGATTTATTTAATTCATCACCTGTAGGAGTTTATTTCTTCTAAATAAAACCAGTAACATTTTTAAATGTGCCACAGTAACATCGGATTTTTAAACAGCATTATCAAGTTCATTAGGTGACATTTCTTGCTGTTGCATCACCTGATTTTTCATTTTAAACTTGAACACCTGGATTAACTTTTGCGTTTGGTAGCAAGAGTAAACATAGAGCTGTTCAAATGAAATAAAGATTCATTTTTTATAATTGGTTAACGCTTTTCTACTTGTCTTAAGCTGAACTTGCCTGTTTTAATGGTAGTAAAACAGAAATTCGGCACAGAAACATGCATGTCATTTGGTGAAATTTGGTCACAAGCACAACCTTTAACTCTACAAGTAAAATCTTATAAGTCATACATTTAGAAACCAAGTTTCATATTGTTGGTAAACAATATGAAACTTGAGAGCAATAAAGAGAGAGCAGCATAGATATTAGTGTGAAATTTTACTGATTACCAAACATCAACTTTTTACTTTGTCAGGGATTGAATGTAAAAAGTTGTAGGGCTGAAAAAGAGAATCTGATATTGAAGCAAAAGTCAGATAACTGTTTTTATTACTCAGTCATTTTGGTCATTCGCTGGATCTTCATTATTGTGATACTCCTTTCTGTCAGATGATCTGCTAAACTAAAAATTATTGGTTAAAAGGTCACCGTGGGCTGTGGGAAAAGCTCATTTTCACTATTTTCTTCAATCTGATTCATTAATCGAGATTGATTGCAGAACTCGATGTGTGCACAAGAGCTCCTTTCCTAAACACCTGCATAACTTGGATGTGCAAGTCTTTTTTTTTCCCTACTGACTGGAAATAATTACAGCTTTAACTTGCCATGCTCAAGGTCAGATGCAATACTACAAAAAATGAAACTAATCTGGCCAAAATTGGCACAATCAGTCCTTAAGTAAGCAAAGCAATGCGGTCCTGACTGTATAGGACGTAAAAATTGACTTGAGCGTCTCACTGCTGTTGCATGTGTTTTCAGTGTGTCAGGATGTCGCGTCTGAAAGTGACACAAAGACGTCCAGCGCCAGATGGACTCCTAAACTGAGCCTGCTGCCTTAAGACAGAAATGGTCCGGGAAGTGAAACGTATCCCCACTGGCATCATTACAGAAATATTTTGTGGGGTGCACTGTACACTCGTACCCCTGAACATATCAGTTTTGTTTCTCTTGGCTCATGGATGTGGACTCTGTTCTGCCTCTGCTAAGCCAAACAGACTTAGGAATGGGGATGTGTGCCAAAGCATGCAATGCGAAATGTTTTAAAAAGAACTTCATACAGGGTTGAAAAGAGAAGTTATGGAAAGAAAGGCCTTTGGGTCAGGACTTCAGCAGTTAGTAACTTTCTCTGCATGAAAAATAGGAGAGTTTCTGCCCACCTGGTCAAACCAGCTACTTGATGAAGCACTGTTAGGTTTGTGCTCGCACTGTGCCATCATAGTCAACCAGGAAAGAAAACAATTAAGGTTAACAGCTGAGTCATTTACAAATGAGTGTAGCATACTGTGTCTGTGAAGCAATAAATGTAGTCTGTGTTTATAATTGGATTACTGACCTTCTGGTTTAGGCACTGGTTGTCTTTTGGGTCTTGCTGTACACTGTGCTGACACTGTGCAAACTTTGCTCTGTTGCCCATCAGACTCTTAACCAGCCAGGGCCCCATGTGTCAAGGAGGAGACAGAGAGAGCGGGAGATTACGATCTGAGCCACTTTGCTTCTAACATTTCTGTTTTCTCTGATAACTGTTCCCCTAGCTAGCTGTCGTAATCGTGCGCGAGCCTCTGTCTCGGGCAGCGTGCCCATCATGCAGACTTGTGGTTGGAGATCTTAAGGAAAAGCCTGACATCACTCACAAAAAACCCCAAAAAACTCACCGAATGCAACTTGGAAGCATCCTCCCTGCTATCAGTGATGAAGATGAAGTGTGAGAAAACAGCATTTTCTCACACACTTTTTGGGAAGCAGGAGGACTCATACAGGGTTTCTTTGAAAATGCTGTCACAAGACTGGAAAAGATTATCTCAAATTATCACATCTAACAGTCAGCTGCTGCACGGGTGGAGAGCTACTGACACATGTTTTAACCGCTGTTTGCTACATGAACAACAGATCCACACATAAATACATAGGACATCGTATTACAGGGATTCTCACAACAGTGGTTTCAAACAAGATCAGTCTGAGGAGCCATAAACTGTTAATCAGTGAAGGGAGTTCAAATAACTTCCTCCATTGTTATTTAAAACTTAAAAACAATCACTCACCTGTGGAACCAGGGATAAGGTGCCCATCATGCAGACTTGTAAATGTGGAAATCCCTGTTTTGCACATCTGACTACAGATGTTTCCTCAGTACTGATCAGCATTTAGAGCACCTTTTTTTATAACCCCTATGTATTTATTTCAGGATGGCTGAACCCCGCTTTAACAACCCCTATTTTTGGCCTCCCCCTCCTGCCATGCCTGGTCAGGTGAGTGACTGTGGTATTCACCCTTGTTTCTAAACATCTTAACACTAAACTATAGATGACTGTAACTTTTAGAATATTTTTTGCTTTTGTTTTAAATATATATTCTTAAAATGATCTAGACAAATAGAGTATTCAATATTTAATTTCTTTATATTTTGCTTCCAAGGAGCCAGATATTCTTGTAGTATTTTAAATAGGTCTTGAGCAATAGTTGTCCAGACTTTCAAAGTTGTTCTTTGGACCATGGCTGCTTTTTCACTTTTCAGTCCAGTCCTTGTACCTGAACATTTTCAGAGGAACGGATTTATGAATCGGTCAAGCATAAACAAAGCACCAAACTCAAGCGATCAACCAGTGTGGTGTTTACATATAACAAACAAGCTACTAAAAATGCCGAAATTAACACAGAAGACATGAAATAGTATTTTTACACCAACAAGGTGATTCCAAAAGAGTTATTAGCTGAAAACTTGGTATATCTTGGTATTGTGTAGTGGACACTGGACAAGTGGAGGATAAAATAAGAAGTAGCAGGTCTTCTATGCTACTGTTCATATGAACCAGATGAACAGTATCTAAATGTCATGTCCTTAAGAAATAGGAAAAAATCCAGTAAATCCTGACAAAGGATCTAAGAGATGCATCTGGCCCTCCACTTGAAGAGCTATTCACTGAAGCTTCATCATGATTGATCTCAATGGAAGGGTGGCTGACAAGAAGTCATTCTTAAGGAAGAGAACCAAGGAGAAAAAAACTGAGGCATGCCAACATATATGGTGGATATCACGATCACGATGGTGGAGAGATGAGTGTTTACAGTCATACGTAAAACACAGTGGAGCCTCTTTCATACTTTGGTGCTACATTTTATGCAGTAGTGTTGCAGATCTTGTTAAAATGGATGGAATTATGAATGCAGAGAAGTAACATCATATTTTGATCCTCCATGCAATACCAACTGGAATGCATCTGATTGGTAATAGCTTCATTTCACACCCTGACAATGATCCCAAACACACTGCCAATGCAGTAAAAGAATACCTGGACAGAAATCTCACAGTGCAACACTATCAGTCATGGACTAGTCTCCTCAGAGCCCAGACCTCAACAAAATTGAAGCAGTGTGAAATATCACAACAGAGACTAGAACAAAAGGCAGCCAGCACTCAAAGAAGAGCTTTGAATGTTCTTCAAGAAGCCTGGAGAACTATTCCTGAAGACTACTTAAAGAAAGAAAGCTTGCCTAACAGAGTTCAGGTTGTGAATGGCAACCTTGAAAATTAAAGGTTGCCATGGAAAATATTGGCCTTTAAGCTTGTTAGAGATGTATACTTTAAAAAAAATGTATATATATTTTTTTTACCTTTATACTTGCACATTTTAATGAATCACCTCATCTATATCTATTTTCCTAGCAAAATATACAGAAATGAGGGGCAGCTTAAGACCTTTGCACGTTATTGCACTTGGACACATTTATTTGTTTTTCTTATGTAGTTAAATTTGAATATTTGTTTGTTAAATATAGAGCTACAACCAGAAACTATTTAGCTTAGCCTAGCATGAAAAAAATAAAAAGCAATCAGACAAAAACACCTAACTAGTGTGTGTCCAAAAACATGAGCACAACTAAATCCTTAAATGGTGATATGTTGTTTGATTGGGGGGGGGGGGGGGGGATATTTTAAAAAAAAAA
>VVHJ01013343.1:0-14049 GCA_015107715.1 Tylochromis polylepis | reverse complement strand
GTCCTTTAAAGTCATGCTGCTTTATCCACAGCAGCGTAGTTAGTAGTGATCAGTCAGGAGAGAAATCAGTCAACGCCTTCTTTACTGGTCCCACGGGTATGTGCATGGAAAACCCAGCAGGCAGTATACTCTGTGAAGATTAAACATGCCTCAGTGATTGGTCAGAGTATGTAAAGCAACACAATGGCTGGTTTAGGAACTCACTCAGTTAAACCTGGTTGTTCACAAATGATATTTTAATTGTTTCCACACAAAATACAAAATTACCCATAACTACTTAATTATTATTTCCGTATCAGTTATAATTAATATATTTTGATATATCTTTAACTTGATAGGAACATATCTTCATTTTGTATAAAAGGTAATTATTGTCTTTAAAATGTCAAAAATCTGCAATTTTTTTGCGACACTTTCAAAACATGAGTTAGCTTTGAATAGTTTTTGATACTGCTACATTTAAATCCAAAAAGATTGAAATAAATTTGACTGAGAATTTTTCTTCTTATGATTGTTGTTGTTGTTATCTCAGATGTTTTCAACGTGCTTAAGACACAGGGATAACTGTGAACTAACTTACATCATATTTGATTCATATTTACAGAAAGTTCATCACGTATTTGGTCATGTCCACACGTTTTTATGGCTTTGTGTTAATATAATTTTTAAGCTCAAATATGTGGGTCTGTGTTCAGCCAGTGACCTAAATGTGATATAAAAGTTTGATCATTGGTGAGTACAGGGTCAAATCTAAAGAACAACGCTGCACCACGATACCACCTTATTGGCACAAGAATACGCGGAGCATCACATCCAGTTTGCCATCAGTAACACTCAGGGCGATAACGTCCAAACAGAAGAAACGGTGTGTATCATTTGCATGTTGTACGAATCACAACCCCCACGCATGCCTTACTTTTTTTCAGTTTTATTTTCATCGATCCTACAAATAATACTTTATGAACAAAGCAGATGTTTTCTTTTACATCTAAAGCAACTGCTAAATACTGTTCTCATTTCAAAAATAAGAAACACAAATACATGCGTTGGTGTTTTCTTTTGTTACTGATAAATTACAAATATTGTAATGTTTTCTTTTTTGCTTTCTTTGGTGTTTTACTTCACTCACAATGTGGCTTGAAATTACATGGCAACCTTAGTTTGTTTGTTTTTAATCTAATTACATCTGTAATGATTCTGTGGCACTCCTGAGATGTCTGCAACAAACAAAAGTCTGCATCGTTCTAGCCAAAGCTTAGGTGCCCTAAGCCACACAGCACAGATTCCCTGTTGGCACAAAGACTCAATAAAAACTGTTTAATCCATTAAGTTATTATGCTTCCTTTTTGGACATGTGTCTTGTAAGCATAGAGTGATTTCTTATTCAGACCATGCATCAAAACCTTTCCCCACCTTTTTCCAGAAGTTATTAATGATTAATTACGACACTGCCAGTAGCACTAAATTCAGAGTAATCTTTACAAGACTAAAGAAGAGTCAGACACTGACTGGGAATATTGATTTTAGCAATATATGTACTTCCTTCTCAGATGCATCCCATGTTGTTCAAGAAGAAGAGTCATTGGTTTGGTTAAATCCAAACTTTGGAGGTTTGGAGCAGATTGGCTGCAGCGACAGAGGAACACTTCTGTCAGCAAAGAACAGGAGGAACTGAACATTTCAAGATACACACATTTAAGCTTTGGCAAACAGAAAGATACATATTCATACAACCCAAAACTGGACAAAGCACAACAGCTCAGTGGTCACTGCTGCCGTGGTGCAGATCAGCTGATTAGCTTCGGCGATGGTCACAGTAGGGATTGTCTGTAATGCTCCATTCACATCTTCTAATAGACCTTAAGAGTTTACTTCACGTAGTCTTGGTAATCAGCCATGGAGGATCCAGGCTTCTAGCTTCACCGTGATCCTATCTTTCAGGTCAGCTGCTCTCACACTCTTTCAGTTTCACTTGGGGCTTGGTACCCGATCTCGGGTGGGGGTTATGATATTCTCCCCCCTGACCTGAGGTCCTGGCTCCCCCTTAATTGGCATTTGTGTTCTACCTTGGATAGCAGGAGATTCTTCTCAATGTTGGCACACTGAGCTACAGGTTATTTCGCCTTCAGTCCGGATGTTGGCTATCACAGATTCCATAGGTCTGACATCCTCTTGATGCAACCCCTTTCGCTGGGGTTACTTGTGTAGTAGCAGCACCCTGTTCTCATCCCTTGTCCATCTATGCCTTCTTGGTCCCGTAGTCCACTTCTCATCAACTTTACCTGGTCCCTCAACACCTGACATGGACCTTGATAATCCCGGCGACATCCAAAGCAGTATGGCTTTACTTCTCTATCTCTCACTCGTATCCCAGGTAGGCTTGGTTAGCATAGGGGGGGTCTAGCCTAGGGACCCTAACTGGATAAAGATGCCCTGGTCAGGAGTCAAACCCTCGACCTGAAGTTCCAAAGGCGAGTAGTGTTACCACGGTGCTGTAGACTAACCGACATCTCTGTTCCACTGCGGTCATCAGTGATAGTCAGAATTATTTCTTTGGGATATACAGATGCAATGTGTGCTGTATTAAAACTTGATTGCTGACTGAACACCTTGACAGTGAGTGTTTCATAAAACAAGCTGTCTTTGTTTTCTAAAAACACTCGTGTTTTTCTGCTTTCATCTCAATTTTCTTTTTTCAAAATAAAAAGACGTAAATAATCCTTCTTCAGCTCATCATTTCTGTTGAGTGAAAATTATTTATGAGGAAAACTATGCTGACTTCCTCCACCCACTCTCTGCACCTCGGTTGTTGACAGTTCGATGGTGATCAGCATCAGAATATCAGCGCTGCAGAACGGGAAGCGTAGCATGACGAGCTCCGAGAACATGCTCCATCTTTATCACAGCTGAGGCTCTGCTATAGTAGACATGGTTGGGGAGGGAGGTTCTGAGAGTGGGACGGGTGTGGATGTGAGTTTGCAGGAAGAGGCCTAATGGAGGCAATAAAGGGAAAAAACATGCATGGACAATGGAGAAAAAAGGGCCTGTGTTATCAGTATGATGAAATATAGAAGCACTTACTAAATATAAATATGTTGTTCTGTTTTAAATTGAGTCAGTCTCACTTATAAAGGTACCGGATTATATTAGAAAATGTGTCAATATTTTATGCAGGTGCATGATATGTCACATTTCATAAACTGACGGATCATCCAAATAAATCTGGATATCATCTGAATAGCTACAATAATAAGCCACTTTATATACCTGGAACATATTACTTATAGGAAGCATACAGAGATTAAATAAGAGGGGCCCAATAATTGATAATTATAATCACACAGCATTAGGGTTTCTGTGATTCACAAGTGTTAGTGGAGACAAAATCATCCCTATTTTAAACCAACCAAGGATCATTCCTGTGAGACCAACCAAATGCTCTAATCTGTTTAATAGTATGTTATGATCTGCAGTGCCAGTACTACACTGAATATGATTTATACCTTTATAGAAGCAGTTTCTGCACTTGGATATTAACCAAAGCCCAAATGGAACTGACAACAATTAATATTTGAGAAGTTACTAATTTAATTAAAGACTAATCTATCGAGATTTTAATCAATAATAGGAGGTTAGAAATGAGCTGATAATTATCATGTGCAGCAGGATCCAAATTTCTATTTTTCAAGAGGGGTTTAACAACTGCAGTCTTTAATGATCCAAGGAAAATACCAGAAAAGAGAGAAGGAGTTATCCTTTCCAGAAGCTCAGGAGCTAACCGGCTGAAAAGGGGGTTTTTGTGGGAGGTGTATGCAGGCAGCAGGTACAAGGGTTAAGGTGGACCTCTATTTGTTTAAGGGTTTTGTAATCAATGGCAGTAAATCAGTGTTGTTAATGTTTTAATTAATAATGTCAGAGAAATGGGACTGTGTGACTCTATGTAACTTAAAGTTGTAAATATGAAGACTCTCTTTAAAAATGTGATAATGTGTCATGATTTTCACTCAGCTCTTCTGAAGTTTATCTTTTGATTTGCTCCAACTGGAACACTTCTCCATGCTCTTTACCACAAACAGTTTAACCTGGATAGGTGCAATATCGTCAAGATCCCTGAGAATGTTAGAGTCGAAATGATGGAGCCGGTTGTCCACAGACTCTAATACGCTGTTATATCAGGTATGGCTTCCATAAATAAAGTACTATTGTTTTTATGGCATGGTTCTCCAGCTGCAAAGTGACCCAGAAGAAAGAGCTCCTCAGGAACATTAATAAAAGTTAGTAAGACCCCTCACACCCTGGTCATGGAGGGTTGGGGTTAGGTAGGGTTAGCTCATGTTTGAACCTCTACCTTCATGCAGACGTTTCGGATCACTAAAGATGAAAACTAACCGAGTAAGCAACAGCTTACCTCAGCCATCACCATGCTAAACGTTGCTAGGTTATAGACATGTTTTTATGTTTACAGTGTTACAACAACCGCAGTTTAACATTAGTATTTACATCAACACCTGCAAATGGGGATCGGTGCAATATGGAAACAATTGTATGTGCTGTCTATAGATGTATATATATATTTTTTTCATCTAATTTTAACTTTATTGAGCAACTGTGTCTTCTTTTGCACTGAGAGAATTGCACCTCAGTTTTTGCTGTTCAATCTTTCATTGCTACGATGACAATAAATGTTCTGACTCTGTTGAAATACTTCTTTTTAATAGGTATTTTCATCAAACATTAAAAACTGCTAACTTTAAGCTGTGAGAGGGTTTTAAGGCAGGCTGACAGTTATAAACAAGCTGATAAAGTTAGACTGGTCATATGCGCCGACTTTGCTCCTGTGATACATTACTTTGTCCAAAAACAAGATTTCTGAGTCACATACATTTTTTGAGTCACAAAAAATTATTTCTAAGAATTATACTATACTTACTGCTTCATAGCAACATGTTTTGTTATGTTTTGATTGATAGTGTCAAGAAATTAAATACTGTGCCTGTAATGGGTGGATTATTAAAAGAATATATATAATATTCTTTTAAGCTTGGTTTCAGAACTCTAACTTATTGTATTCTGTTCAGTTCATTTGAGTTTATATACACAATACACAACAACTGTCAAGCCGAGGTGCTTTATTGTAGGATATAGTTCCTACAATATTACAGAAACAAATACAAGCAGAAAATGTGGACTTTTATAATGTTTTAATGTGATTAATACTCTTTTTCATTCTGCATTCCAGTTCTGTGAGTCTGTGCAAATCCTGCAGAGACACTGAATTTCTTTCACTGAACAGTACCATGATTATTCAGTGGCCTGTTTGTACTGAACAGTTTGTACCTTTTTATATAAGATCAACAGCAGAAGGCTTCCTATCCTTCAGGGAGCTGTCTGTAGCAGTACAGGGAGGTTTAGAACGAAAAGACTGAAGACGTTTTCACGCAGTGAACCACTTGAGAATTGCAACTAGGTTGTGTTTATTCTGTCATCTTTCCTTTATTCAGCTCCCTCTTCTCATTCTGTTACCTTCCTGCACTTTGTTTTTTCTCTTTCCCTACCACTCAGCTTTTCCTGTGACATCCTATGAGCGAAGATTACTATGAAAGATATAAGTGTGCAATGTGTAATTTTCCTCTCTTTCTCATAATAGAAAATCTTAGGAATGCTCTGC
This sequence comes from Tylochromis polylepis, assembly GCA_015107715.1. NCBI lineage: Eukaryota > Metazoa > Chordata > Actinopteri > Cichliformes > Cichlidae > Tylochromis > Tylochromis polylepis. The sequence goes on along the minus strand of VVHJ01013343.1, from coordinate 8,381 downwards.
TCGGCACTTTCACAAATGTCAGTGCTTCTCTGCCATTGTCAACCACTTGCACAGACACAAAATGTCAGCCTCTCTCTTCAGTCACAGTCTTTGCGAACTGCTCTCATCTTGAAATGTCAATGGGCAAACCATAATGAGAGGAAGCAGATTCTTGGAAGGTAGACAGCACAGCCCACTGCAATCCATTATATAGATCTATAAAGATCTACTGTAGTGTCTTGGGCACCCAGTACAGAAAAACTCATCCTCTGTCCTGCCACCAACCTGTGACCCATACAAGCACACACAGAAGCCTCACACATTTGTATACTAAATAAAACAGTGAAAGCCAATAGTTAAATTTCACACATTTAATGGGAACACTGAAGCCAATGCCATGCAATCATGCAATACAATGCTGTGTTTTAAGGACAGGCAGACAACGCAGCTTTATTTTGCTTAACAGTTCAACCTCCTCCATATGCACAGTTAGCTAATTGCATCTGTGCTGAGTTAGCCATTCAGTCAGTCCAAAGGAGCAGCTCCCGCATTAGTCTGCAAGAAAATACAGTCTGCTAATAGTACAGGGTGTAAATCTTATCTTTTCTCTCCTTTTTCTCTTTTCCTCTTCAGATGTATTTGTTTAACAGTGATAACAATCTCTGCAACTTAGCTCACCTTCAGCTGACCAACACTCACAATTTTTCCTTCTGTTTTTAATGAGTAGCTTTGTTTTTGAACGAAGGCTCATTGATTTTCTGCATCCAGGCGAGTGTGCGAGATCATCTCACATAAAGGGGGAAAACAAGGGAGATGATGGGTCAGAGGTCTGTTCCCTCGAGGCGATTTGTTCCCATATACAGCATGATAAATTTTGACCCGTTCATTGTGATGTAATCCTAGTCTGTTTAAGGGATCAATTAGGGCTCTCATGAACTATGGAGAGCATGTATACATGTGCATTCACTGTATGCACATGTATACAAACACAGCCTTTTCTTACTCATTCTGATTAACTAATAACTTATTAACTAACAACTGATAATCCTTGTGGCGCAGACGAAGACCTGTCTGTGGAGACGCCATTGTGGCAACTGTTGGTCCTGTGAAAGGATGGTTTTCTCTGAGTGCTTCGATCTATGAGTGCTTTAGTTTCCCCCACAGTTCAAGGACTGTAGGTGTTAGGGGAGAAAAAAGTAAGTGGTCATTAAGACTAGAAAAGCACTACACAAACATGTGTCTCATTTGTGAGAGTGTATGAATTAATACAAAGAACTTCACCAGATGTTCTAGTCTCTGTAAAGTATACACCGCAAGAGTACAAACAAGTACATCCTATTAAAGTAAGTATTCCCCTACAGAAGCAATAATTTAAGAAATTATCCACAGAGTTCAAGACTGTTCATTTTGTTCTTATTATTATTAGCACAATTTATTGTGCTACTGACTGTATTTAGTGTTTTCTGGTGGAAAGTTTAAGAAATCAGTAGGGACTAAAGAGGTTAGATTGACAGTGTCCAGGATTGGCCAGTGAAGACTTTGTGCTTACAGCTGTCCCTCATGAGCTATCCTATCAAATTTCACCACAGAAGTGACATAACTGGTACTGAAGAATCCACCCATTTAGCTCAGCTGACATTCATGAAAGCTATTCTAGGGGGCAGCTGTTGCTCGTCAGTAGGTCAGTGGTGTGATCCCTGGCTCCTCCAGCATGCATATCACAGTATTCTTGGGGAAGATATAGAACCCTGAGTTGGATATATTTAGATATATCTCAGTTATAAAGGTGCTGAACCAGAATGAGAGAGTTCACAGATACGTTTAATTCTTCGTACTTTCTACTGTCATGGTACTGGGTCTGTGACCCGGTATTTGTGTTTCGGGTTTGAGCTAATATTCTTTGATTTGTTGTTATTCATGGTCTTGGTTCTCTTTGTGCTTATGTTCTAGTTTTTAGTCGTTGGGTCTCTGTCTCTGTGTCTTCCTGTGTTTCACGTTTTTCGTTCCTCCGTGCTCCATGTTCCTCCTGTCTCCCCAGTCTGTTGCGTCTCCTTGTCTCAATGGTCAGGTCCGTGTCTCTGTGCCCGTCTCATGTTTCCTGTTTTACTTTGATAGTCTCGTGTCCTGTGTCAGTGTATTCCGTTTTGCTTCCTCCCCGTCTCATTATGTTTGATCCCTCCCAGCTGTGTTCCCCATGTGTTTCTACTTCTCTCGTTACTGCCTCGTGTATTTAAGCCCTGTGTTGTCCTCTGCCCGTTGTCGCATTGTCCTGTGTTGCTGTGTGTTCTCGTGCGGTCCTTGTCCTCCTCATGTTCCTGTGTTTCCTTTGAGCTCCTTGTTTCCCTCGCTATTCCCAGCTCCTAGTTTCTAGTTTCCTTCTCAGTCTCTAGTTTTCAATGTGTAGTGTTTAGTTTTATTTGCATGCCTCCTTGAGTGTACTCCTTTGTTTACAAGTCCTACATTTGGGTCCTCATCCTGCCTGCAACAGCACCCATACATGACACCTACATTCTTAATGGCTCCTAGAATACTGGCATCCAACTGCATGCTAACTTTATAAACTCACACTTTGTACTCACAGTGATTTTCAGTATATTTTACAGTATTAATAGAACAAATTGTCTTTTTGGGCACTGGCACTTTATAGTTTTAAAATGTTTTGTATATAACAGAACTCCATCGACTGCATTTATATAGGCAGCTAGACACGCCTGAGCTTTCCACAGAAAATCTTTACCATTGTGAATAAGGCTCACCAGAACTGAAATCTGTGTGACAAATTTGTGAAGGTTTGTTGCTATAAGCGACCCCCGATAGACACAGCTATTTGATCTACTGTTAATAAGAAAAACACCAATTCAGTCAGCTTTACGTTGGATCATAAATATAGCTTTAGCTTCAAAACAAGCACCACTGTCCATAATAGAGAAATTAAGGTTTGCCTTTGATGTAGCTGATAAATAAAAAAGACCAAGAACAGCGTGATGAATGGTTGGTATTACCCTGTTTTTTTACAGATGATTTGCAAGAATAGAAACTGAAAAGTGAATTCTTTTACTCTTACACACATGCTATAAATCTTTCCTGGAGGAATGTACACAAAGAGAAAAAAAATAAGAGAAGCCAGTTCCCTGTACATTACTGAAAAGGAAGTGCCCTGCGTATATCATCTTTGGAATAATTCTCCACACATTCATCATGTACTGGGTTCATTTTTCAGAGAATATTGACCAACACCTATTTATTATATGAAATGATATTTTCAAAAGTGGAAAGAAAGAAATTGAAACCGGGCACTTTAATAAAGAGACACGCAGCGTGACTTTTCATTTTTTCCTTCCTCTGTGAAATTGTACATTGTACTTAGAAATGGGTAGAGAGGCACGCAACATGCTTTAGAGATAATGAGAAAACAAAAGGCAAGCCTATCAAATGTAGAGAAATTCTATTTTCTGCAGGGAAAGCAGCACTTTCAACTGTGCATTTATTTATAATGTTATAAAAAAAAAGATAATTCAGATTGTGTGGGAAGCACACTGATAACACAGCGAACAGCAGGCCTGGCTTTTGAAACAAATCTCCTCATACCTGTATTGTTCAGCTAGACTGGCTCTCGAGGTCACACTGTAAGTACATTCAATTGGAATAAGACTGCAGGTGGGATGAAACTGAGATGTTTACCTGGTAAGCCCATGTCCCTGCTTTATTAATTGAGCCACAGTGGAAATCTTAATTGTTTGTTCTTATAATTGTTGCATCACAGCACCATGAGAAGTGAATGATTCCAGCCATGCAGCCATTTAGCCATACATATGACATAAAGACCGTTGTAAGCACACATTTATACTCAACGAGATATAAATGTGTCATCCCTGTTGGACAACATCTCCCACCCCATGCAGGAGACTGACAGCACTGAGCAGCTCCTTCAGTGGCAGGCTGCGGTGCCCACGATGTGGGATGGAGAGATTCTGCAGGTCTTTCCTCCCAACTGCTGTCAGACTCTACAACATGGTCTCTGCAGATGACCACACACGTGTAGGCAGACACACACACACACACATCCAATACACAGTTGTAACTTTTGCCCTGTCTCCCTGATGTGCAATATTACCAAGTGCAATTTTTCCTACTACAACAAAGCATTTTATTCTATTTTGTACAGTATGTTATTCTATTTTATCTTATCCTATTCTATTGTCTGTGAAGGTTCTCATTCATCCAGGTCATGGTAGTCTAAGGAGCTTGGAAAGAAAAGCGTCTGGACTTCTCTAAGTTTCTTGAAAACGTTTCACCTCTCATCCGAGAAGCTTCTTCAGTTCTAAGAGCAAATGGTGGAGAGTCCCAGAATTTAAAGCCTTGTGGGAGTGTCTCCCAGGAGGGTCATGGACCCCCTGTTGATCCTCTACCTAATCACACGAGTCCAGGTGTGAAAGGTGAGACCCACACCCGTGAGATAGATTTCATGTATTTTTCAGCATCGTGCTTGTCTGCACGTTTAAGTATGTTAGTAAATGAATGCGGTTGTGTCTTTCAAAGAGTATGTGGTGGCTGCAATGAAAAAAAGCGAGTATTCTGAAATTTACCCTGTGCTTTGAAACAAATTTTTGTGCTGCTGAAAACAAAACATTATGATCGTGTAGATGGCAATAATGAATCCATCCTCGTCAGGGTCGCTGGAGCCAAGCTACTGCAGGGCGAGAGGTGGGGTACAGCCTGCTGCAAGGCTAACACGTAGAGACAAACAACCATTTGCATTCACACCTATGGGCAATTTAGAATTGCCAATTAACCTAACCCCACTAACTGTGTTGTCTTTGGACTGTGGGAGGAAGCCGGAGTACCCGAGATGCAAGCTCCACACAGAAAGGCCTCGGCCAGGAGGTGGAATCGAACTCAGGACCTTGCTGTAGGGCAACAGTGCTAATCACTGCGCCACCGTGCTGCAGATGGATGTTAAAAATAATTGAGTGTCCAACATAACAGCCCCAGGTCAGGGCCTCAGTTTTACCAGCCAATGTACATTTTTAAAGGCCACAACAAAGAAACAAAAAAACAAAAAACAAACAAACAAACAAATATATATATATATTTTTTTTTTCAAAGATTGACAAAGTTTTATTAATAATTTTTGGGTATTTGACTTTAAATCTGAAAAATAATGGCACGAAAGCCTTGAAATATGCTCTAGTACAGCCCATGGCCACCATTTAGACTTCCTCCTGCTTGCTGCAGGTATCACTTTAGTCATCAGCCTTCAGCTGCCTAATTTAAACATGGTCTCAGACTAGCTAACAGTTCATAATTTAATGTAACTTCTGTAGCTTCACTGTAGACTTTATAAAGCAAACGACGGTGGATGGAGCAGCTTGAAAGTTGACTTTTCTTCACGCTGGATTTTGTTGATCAGGTGGTTTGAACATTTAACTATGACAACATCATCATCACTGCTGCTGGGAGCTGCGTGGGCTTAATGTTGTCACACTTTTTATTCACATGCCTGCTCCTACATATGTTTCTATTGCAAGTCTATTTTTAGTCCCAAATGTGGGTGAAACATTTGTGTTTACATGGTGAGTGCTACAGAGTTGTGCGTTAAATGACGCAACAGATGAGGATTTTGTATAATCGAGTTATGTGAATTACTCTATGAATCGTTGTGGGCCTAACTGTAAATAAACAGAAACATACAAGTTTATCATCCTGGGGTTATATGAATGAACCAGTTCTCTGGCAGTTCAGCTACTGCTTAGGTCTGGAGATATTTTACTACTTATTCTGCTGGTGACAAAGACACAAATGGTAATCTCATCGACTAGTTCCTGAAACATTTCCAGCTAAACCAAAATGATGGCAGAACAGCCATCAGATTTTGAGCACATTCTCTTAAGTGTTGGCCCAGTGTCTGGGTCATAGAGAAGAAAACCTCATTTACTCTTCTTACTTCAATCATCCGCCTTAACGGGTGGGCCAATCGAAACAAAACCTTACACGAACATCATCACCAATACAGACAATTAACATCTACATGTTTTTTTTTTAAAACTCATTCTAAATAACAATTAAACTGATTTTCATATATATATTATGTCTGCTTCATCATCCTCCTGCAAATGCAATGTTCTTTATTTGCATTCATTTCACATGCCAGGCGTATGTCGGTCGTACGCAACTTACTGGTCATCAACCAGTAAGTTGTATCCACTACATAAACTAATACGGAATAAAGAATTTGAAAAAATACCGCAGGCACCACTAGATTAGCATGTTACTTAATCTGCTCAGAAAAGAAGTGTACACTTTTGACTTCACAGAGCTGTGACACCACAGTCCCTAGACTGGCAGCAAATCATGTGTTACCCAAAAAACAAACAAAACTCAGATAAAGTTAAATACCCTGTTCTTCAAGTTGCTTAAATCTGGCTTAATCTGTTATTATATAGCAAATCATCAGCCACACATCCAGGTTTAGACTTATGGTTTGGGCTAGGATAATATCTAATTACTTTTTTGTAGAATTTCACAAAACAATGTGATTGTTAAGGAAATTTTGCACAAAACACTTCCCTCCATAATAATTCTGTTGCCTTCGAGGAGAAAATAATAGATATGCTGAGATGTGATGGGCTGCAGAGAGGGTAGGCAAGGTACTAGCATAAAAGGATTCATCATGAAATGTAGATGTTCAGAAGCTTGAATGGCAATGAAACATGCACACAAAATATTTTTTAAAATATATTAAAATGAAATCATTATTATTGATTCTATTATTATAGGTTGTTGAGTAACAAGTTATTTTTTATGTGATTCAAAACAGATGAGTCTGATGCTGACAGAAGGCAAAACAAGAAAGGGACTCAGTGAACAGCAGCCAGCGGAAGATCCCTAAGCCACATGCAGATGTTACAGATGCTGAGGAGAATGAACATGTCATTAATAAAAAAGACAGGAATTTAGGAACTGAACTGAACTGTATCTGATTTCTTTCACAACTGCAAAACTCCCTTCCCCCCAAAAAACTGGGTGGTCATGCGTGAGTAGAGAATGGGCCTGACTCCAGCCCTGAATGGATCAATGCAAGAAAAAAAAAATCATGTCAAGGAACTTCAAACTGCAAAACTGGATCAACCGTTTCACACCGCTTGCGCAATTCAATGAGAAGTTGCAACAGTATGAATAAAGAAAGCAGCTAACATTGCATCTATATGTTGCATTACAGTTGCAAGTCCTTAACAGGCATAGATAGAGAGACAGCTAGATAGAGACAGACGGAGAGTGAGAGACCTAATTATATAATAGAATAGAATAGAATAGCATTTTGTACATGTACAACGAAATTGTGGGTGCTCCACACCAACTGTGCCAGAATAAAATATAAATAATAGTTGACAGAATGAAGTTGGTGGCAGCAACACATCTCAAACCAGTTCGGATAGACAACAAAAGGTTGGAAAAGTAAGAGATACTGAATAGAAAAACCTGGAGTAACTACAACAAACGGGTTAGGTGGAGTTACAAAGTCTCATTGCAGTGGGGACAAAGGAACTCCTAAGCTGTTCAGATTGACAGAGGAGCCATCTGCCTCTGCTGCCTCTCTGCCCAGCCAGGAGGCTGTAGAGAGGATGTCTTGTGCTGTCGATTATAGCTTTCAGTTTGTTCTATGTGCCGTATGTGAGTCCAGCCTCCTGAAAAGCACTGAGCTGGATGGTCAGGTGTTTTTGTCTGACAGACTGCACCCCTAGCACACAGCAGCATAAAAAAGCACTGGCCACCACAGTGTGATGAATATGATAAAGTGGTAAGTATCGAACACATCACCAATTTTCCATCCATCCATCCATTTTCTTTCACTTATCAGAGAAGAAGCAGAGAAGGCCAGACCGTGCTCTCCCCAGTCACCGCCTCCAGCTGATTCAATTCAGTTCAGTTTAATTTATACAGCACCAAATCACAACAGCAGTCGCCTCAAGGCGCTTTATATTGTAAGGTAGACCCTACAATAATACATACAGAGAAAACCCAACAATCATATGACCCCCTATGAGCAAGCACTTGGGCGACAGTGGGAAGGAAAAACTCCCTTTTAACAGGAAGAAACCTCCAGCAGAACCAGGCTCAGGGAGGGGCGGCCATCTGCTGCGACCAGTTGGGGTGAGAGAAGGAAGACAGGATAAAGACATGCTGTGGAGGAGAGACAGAGATTAATAACAGACATGATTCAGTGCAGAGAGGTCTATTAACATATAGTGAGTGAAGAAGAAACACCCAGTGCATCATGGGAATTCCCCAGCAGCCTACGTCTATTGCAGCATAACTAAGGGAGGATTCGGGGTCACCTGATCCAGCCCTAAATATATGCTTTAGCAAAAAGGAAAGTTTGAAGCCTAATCTTAAAAGTAGAG